>JAXHKQ010000058.1:0-67805 GCA_038407185.1 Chalaropsis ovoidea
AAGGGAATGCCATCACACGTTGAAAGCTGTTGTTGATCGTTGGACCTTGCTCTGGCCTCTGGCTGAGAATCCTGTCCCCTCTGTCTTGAGAGATACCAATCCCGCTGGGAGGCCGTGCTTCTTCCCGTAGGCCGAATCTGAACGCCTTCATTTACATCTGATACAGACCACCCACTTTCTTACTTCACGCCGAGTTCTATATGCAGTCGGTATTATTAGACAACTATAGCAAAATCTATCTCGGCCAGTTCTACCAAGTAAATAACAACGTGGGGAAGAAACCCCGCGCAACCACACTCCCTCACCCCCCGCGTGCTTATGTACAATACAAGAAGATAAAAAGAAACAAGAAAAAAAAAGAATTACGTCAGAACGCCCTTAGTTACCCAAAGCCCATGTCCTCCTCCGCGGCCTCACCCTCGCCCCGAACCCAGGGCAACCCCCAAGAAAAGAAAGCCTTTCCGCGCTCCCGTCCGCTACGGCCCCGCCGGGCTCCCCTCGCGACTGCGCCGGCTCTCAATTGAGTTGACCATCTCGCGGACCCGGCTCTTGGGCTTTTCCAGCCGAATCATTTCCGCCGTGTGCAGCTCCGTCGAGTACCGCACGCTCGACATGTCGCTCACATCGAGGTACGGGCTTCTCCCGCGCGCTGTCATGGGCGACAGGCTTCTCTTCGTCGACAGACTCAGATCCGACGCGCCGCCCCTCAGCCCCGCCGTTGTTGTCGTCGCTTCCGCCGCGGCCTCGCCTAAAGTCTCGGCGCTAGCCGAGCGCCGCGCGCTTCGCGGGTAGCCGCGCGATGCGCCCAGGTCGCCTGCCTCGCTGTCCGCGTGGCTGTAGTCATCGAGGCGCACGCTCATGTCGCCGGCGTTGCTCACGAGCGACGCGTCTTCGCTCTCATCGGGGTCCACTACGATGCCGTGCGCCTCGCGTTCATACTCGGCGGTGGCGACACGCGACCGCTCTTGGGGCACTGTGAACATGACTTGCACCAGCCGCTGCTCCACGGCGCGCTCAACGTCCCAGTCGCCTTCGCTACCGCGCAGGTGCGGAGGCATGTCTTCCCAGGCCTGGCGGCCCTGCTTGCGGCGCAGCAGCGCCCCGGCGCCGCCCTCAGAGGTACTATCGCCGAGGCCCTGGGCCGTGTGCGGATCATAGTCGGTGCCGGTCATGAAGCCATCGGTGCGATCGCCGCGCGTGGGAGACGCAGAAGAATACGATTGCGACGGGGGCCCGCTCATGCTGAAGCTCGAGTCAGTCTTACTGCTAAACACTCGGCGAAGGCTGCCCAGCCAGCTGTCGCGCGCACGGTACTTGCTTGGGCTTCCCGGGGCGTCTTCGTAGTACTGGGATTCATCCTCGGCGACTTCGCTGTAGTTCACCTGGCGCGGTCCAAAGTTGGCCATTGGCGGGGTGCCGGGACGGTCTCCGCCCAGGAGCAGGCTGGGGCCTTCGTTTCGGAGGGCTGCAAACGTCGACTTGGCGGTGCTGTACGAGGGATTACTGGTGCTGCTAGCTTTGGACACAGGTCGTCCTTCAACAGCGGCAAGCGCGTTGCGGATTTCAGCTGATCCCTTTTTCCCGCGATTCATGCGGGAAAGCAGATCGTCGTCAAGATCGCCCGAGTTGCGGATCCAGATTTTGGAATGGGCGTCGTGGGGACTCGTCGGGTGTCGCAGGGTAGAGTCGGTCAGCCGCCGGGGGCGGTCGCGCGGAGAGCTGGGCTGCTGGGGATAGTCTTCGGCCGGCGGCGGCTGGTGGATATCAGCCATGCGAATGGTGCCTCCTTCTGTGTCACGGTGGATGATGACAGTGTCGTCTTCTTCGTTCTCGGCAATGGGCTCGATTGGGTCGTTGGGAACGGCAGCTATGTATGCGCCGTGGGGGCTGTTTGGCTCGGCCCCGCGAGAGATTTGCACGCTGCTTCTGCCCTGCACAGGACTCTCGGGGTTCTGGCTGTGGTTTTCCCGCAGGCTCTCGTAAGCAGAATCGCGAGGCGCGGCGGCCCTGGTGTCCGTGGGGCGTGAAAACCACGAGGCACCACCACTGCTTTGCATCATATTGCTGCCTTCAGCGGCGTAAAGGAACTGCGTTTCGTCCTGAGCCAGGGCCCGGATGGCATCGTTGCGCGACTTCTTGGAGCGATGGCGGCGGCACAGGCATGCGCAGAGCAGAATCAACAGGAGCAGCGCAGGGACACCAAGACCGAGGCCAAGACCAAGGCCGATGTTGCGCGTCTTGTTGGAGTTGCTGGAGGAGGTGGAGGTGGCGTCTGCGGTAGCCGAAGTCGGCGAAGATGACAGGGTCGAAGTTGGGGATTCAGCCACGGGGACTTCGGGGTTGGTGTAGTCGTTGGACCACTCGCCGCTGGTCATGTTGTAGAACATGGAACTGCCCGAGATTGCGCGCTTGGTGGAGCCAGAAGAGCTGATATCATAGCCGCCATATACCATCAGCACGTTGCCTGGCAAGACAGTCGCACCGTGGCCGTAGATGCCGTTGCCGGAAGGCTGGTTCGCGGGGACTTCCCACTCCCAGTTCTTGTCCGAGTCAGTCATCTTGAGAATGACGAGCTGGGGGTCTGCAGGATTGGTGACCTGGCCAACCCAGCCGCCCATGAGGACCAGCGAAGAGCCATCTTGGCTCAGAACAGCAGAGTGGCCAGAGCGGCTGGAAAGGCTTCCATAGTTGGCGACCGGCACAAAGGACCACGTCTCTTCCGGCAGCTGCCACAGTGCGACGGAGCTCATGTTGACAAAGGCCCAGGCAGTGTGGCCGCCAATCATGACATGGTCAACCTGCTGTGCCACTGTCTCGGCCTTGTTCGCAATGGCAGGTGTTGTGGCGGTCCAGGTGAAGCCAGCAGCGGCGATGGGGGTATTTTGCGTGGCCAGAAGACTGGCATTGTAGCTGGTGGCGGCGGATGTAGAGTCTGCCGACAGGCGAATCATGTGGTTGGTGAAGTCGGAGGCAGACTGCCAGGCCCAGATACTGGAGCTTGGCGTACCGCACATGCCGCCAAAGGCGTAGATGCTGGGCTCGACGTCGGTGTCGGGGTCAACGGTGCTGGTGAAGCCCACAGCACCACCCAGCATAAAAGGTGCATCGTCTGTGCCGTTGTTGACGGGCTTGCGGTTCCATTGACGGCTCTGGGCATCATAGACCCAGATGCTTCCGTCGCCACGCTTGCAGTCGCCGGCATAGACAACCAGTGTTTCGTTGGCAATTGTGGCCGAGTACGTGGCAGTATTGGCATCCCCGACAAAGGGCAGCTGGTCGGTGATGGGGGACCAGCTGGGCGACGTGGTGACGGTGTCACTGGTGGACACATTGTAGGAGGCAAAGGACGAGCCTTGGAAAGCGTACACGGTATCGGACAGCGTCAGGAGCGTGGTGGGCTCGTACGGGAAGACATCGGCGGCAGCGGCAGCGACTGCGGATGCGAAGGCGGTTGTAGCGAGAAAAGCAAAGGGCGACGGTGTTGAGGAGCGGGAGGAGTAGGGGGAGGAGGAGCGCAGAGCCCGCTTCGTAGCAGATGTCGCAACAGGAAGAGGGCGCGCCATCGTGCCGGCAATTCGTGGAGAGCCGGTCAAGAGCCGAGCCTGGAGAAAGAAATATATAGCAGTAGATGCACAGCGGAGACAAGACCAGCGGCAGGAGAAGCGGAGAGAGGGGAGATCACCAGTCGCAGCAAAGAGCCGAAACAAGCATCTCCAGACTGTTCTTCCCGGCTGTACTTGGACCGTACGCTGGAGATGTGGCGATAAGGGCGCCGAGGGCATACAGTGAGTGCAGTCGCGGCGGTCTCTGAAGATGCGATTGGCCACAGCACGCACTACAGCAGACCAGAGCAGAGCCCAACGTTCTGGCGGGTGTTCTAGAAGTGAAGCTATTCGGGACTAGCAAACAAAGCGGGATATGGAGTCGCTATGGGCGAAGACGAATAAAGCTAATAAAAAACAAGACTATAAAAGACTGATAAAAAAAAAAAGAACGTAAAAGTAAACCAATTGCTAATGCAGACCAAGTCGCAAAAAAATCACAACGTTGGGAATGAAGAAAGAATGAAGAATTTTTGGGAGGAAAAAATCTCGTGAAGAGGGAGAAGAAGCTTCACGGTTCAAAGAAGAAGACAAAGAGGAAGGAGCGAGGAAAAAAAAAGTATGCAGGCAATTACTCCAGGCCAGGCTACGAAATAATAAAATAATAGCCGTAATTTATTTAATTGAATTTCCACGTTGAAGTACCACAACGAAGACAAGAAAGATCGTTGGACGCCCGCCCTGCCTGCTTTTTTCACGTCTTTTGGCTCTTGTCTCTCGTCTCTTCTTCTCCATGCACAAATCAACATGACAACAACGCAAGTTAAGCCATTGTGACGCCCAAGCTCAACGGTGTTACCACAGCAACCGGCTCATAAGATACACGGCCTAATTTTTTGCGTAGTGCAGTGCCAAGAGCCACTAAACGTTGGGTAACCCTTGGTTAGGGTCTGTACCTGGATACACCAGAGGAGGACGACTTTGTCCTTGCTTGTGGGTTTGCACCAAGAACAAGAGACGCTGGCTTACTGCTGAGCCTGGCATGGCCTACTACAGATATAAGTACATGCGATGAAACTTGAAGCCTTTGAGGGCGGCCGGTGATATACAATTGAGAAACAGATTTCCCCTCCTAGAGCTAACTGTACTATAGGCAGCACAAACTATCTGCATTAGATATTGGACCCTTAGTGACCAAACGGCCGAGCTCGAGAACGCAAGAACCCAGGGCCACATGGGTTGATCATCAGCTAAGGGCAGAGCAGCCCCAGAGAGACTGCCAGAGAGACTGCCAGAGAGACTGCCAAAGGCAGGATACACCAAGACCGGTGCCAAGCCAGAAGATTATAGCAGGACGGCTACCTGCATGGCTGTCGTCCACGGGAGGGCAGAAGAATGGAGAAGGCGTAGATGAACAGAAGAGTAGAGGACAGAGCGAAGGAAGGAAGAAAGAAGAAAGAGTGAGTGAGCAAAGAAAGAAGAAGGAAAGCTTCACAGGGAGAATACGTCCCCCTTTTTAACTTGGGCAAGACCTCCAACAGAAACCCCGTATTCGTCTCTTCTTTACAAAATGATCTCAAGAGGTGTAACTCACAGAGAATATTGATTGCTGTGAAAAACAACGACAAACAAAGGCTGCCGGTTGAGATAGAAAGTTGGCTTCATACAAAGAAATCTCTTAACCAAATACACTAGGAGTAGCTTAGCAGTCATAACCTCAGTTATCTAAGCACTCTTCCACATACGACCATAGCCTGTGGAGAATACGGGGTCCCGTCTGCTCCCCCCTAGTCAAGCCACAGAGCGCCAAACCAGTAGTATGGTGGGTGACCACATGCGAATCCTTGGTGTTGTATGTTTTTTTTTGTTCCTCTTTCCTCTTCTCTGTTTCCTTTTTCTTGCCAGCTACTCAAGTATGGTGCTCTGTTATAAGCCATAATATGCCTGCTGTCTTCCACATACGATCATAGCTTGTAGAGAACACGGGATCCCGTCCGCTCTCCCTTAGTTAAGCTACAAAGCGCTGGACCAGTAGTACGGTGGGTGACCACGTGCGAATACCCAGTGTTGTATGTTTCTTTTTTTCTTTCTTGTCTTTTTTATTGAGTATATTACGTCATAGAGATATCCTCTCTCACTCTCCTTCTTATCATTTGTCATGCCCTCCTTTTTCATGCTACCTATTTTGACCCTTTGACAGTTTCATACTCATGTGACACAAGACCCTGACAACACACGAGATGTCGGTTGGTCCCACAAATACTGTCATGATGCTCCTCCGATGGTGATCGACGTCCTTCTTGCATATCTCAACAACGTGCTTATCCTAGCACAACATGGGCGCGAAAGTGAGTTGCCGCCCTGCAAGGCCGTGACATGGTGTTGTGGTGCAATTAAAGAATTGTAAGGAATAGCACGGCTTGATATTAGAGGCTATGCTATATATCGTGGAAAACAAGACTCTCTCGCTGTACATCCCTTCCACCCAAAGGAGATGGAATCCAGGAACCCTCCCCAAGATATGAAAATAAGACAATAAACAGTAAAGTGGTATATAAGACCATTGATCAGTCAGTTGGTCAGAAAAAAAACAAAAATAAAAGCGTGTCCGTCCCAGTCCCGTTCCCATGTGCATGCAGTCGTTGGACAAGACCTGGGAAGAATATCTGTGCCAGTACAGTGAGAGCGATGAATCGAGCACTTGATCACGTCATGGCCAGACGTTTCTTTTAACCAAACGGTACCCAAAGCCAAGATATTTTTCACGGGTCGTGTTCGTCCATTGTAGATGGTAGGTAGTGTGAAAAAAGAGTATTAGGTAGAATAAGTGGAAATTATTAGGGTCTTTTTTTCCTTTTTTTGTTGAGAAAGTAGAAGACCAGGGGAGAGATTAGTAGAAAATCTTCTCCTCCCAGATCGGGGGCCGAGCACTCTCCCTGTCCCAGACGACGTTGCTCTTCTCGTTCAAGCTTGCGCCCTCGTCGGTCATGGCGATGATGCCTTCAGTAGCGGAAATTTCCTGCTTGGAAATTCCAGCTGCATCCTGGGGAATCCACAGCAGCGGGACGTCGTCGTTGACGGTGGGCGGGAAGTAAGAGTTGGCCTCAACTTCCGCAGTGTATGTCTGCATGGGGAAGAGGTGGGGCGCCACGAGGGTCTTGAAGTACTCGTAGTTGTCGTACTTCCAGGGCATCAAGAAGCGCACAACAGGGTTGGAGCGCTTCAGAGACGAGGTACCCTCAGTGGGGGTCTCAGCGCTCTCGACATCGCGGCCAGTCATAAGGGCGTGGCTCTCTTCAGCCTGCAGTGTTTGGGGCAGGGAGTGGAGCAGAGGCTCAATAGCAGCCATGACGGTGACCTGGAAGAGAATCGAAAAGATCAAGAGAACAACACTCACTGCCAGAGCAGCATACGCCTGGGAAACAGCGCACATGCCGATAATGCAAATCTCGGCCAGGTAAATACCGACAAACAGATGCTTCAGGGCACGGGGGTAGATGAGGCCACCAGTGTCAAGAGAGGCATTGGCCACAAAGAGGATGTTGTAGCGGTAAGCCAGGTAGAACAGACCAATACCGGAGAAGGCCCAGAACAGAATCAAAGGAGCAATGACAGAATAACTGATGCTGATAATGGCAATGTTGGCGTAGACGGGCAGAAGCTGACCATAAGAGAGGGTGGTCAGGCTAGTCCACTTTTGGTAGGCAGCACGCGGGCTACCAGACATGAAGCGGTACAAGAGCCAGAAGACAGCAAGTCCCGATGCCTGGGCCAGGGTGGTGGAAGCGATGGCCAGACCCTGAACAATGAAGTAGTTGATGTAGAAGTTGGAGGCACGAGGCAGGGCTCCCGAAACAATGGTGAGCAAGGAACTCGGGTTGTCAGCCAGCTCACCCAGAAGAGACCAGGCGGAACCGGAAATGGTGACAACCAGGAAAACCTGGACAACCTGGAAAGCAAAGTAGACGTTCTGAGTGAAAAGCTCAATGCGAGACTGGGTAGGCTCGCCAGAGAACTTGGCCAAGAGGCGAATGACGACGGGAACCAAAGACATGAGGATTGCCAAGGCCACCGAAGGCAAAAGACCGGTGATGAAACCCATGACAACAGTAGGAACATTGTCGAGGAAAGAAAGCCAGCTGAAGCGGTTCATCAGGTAGGTGATTTGCGAGAAGGAAGAAACAAAGGCAACAGGGATGGCCCAGAAAATGATCATGGCGGTCAAGATGGCACCAACAGCATAGCGACGGCTGATTCTCTGCCACCAAGGCATGCCCAGGTTGCTCCAGATGACATCTTCGGGACGAACACCAATTACGGCAGGGGTCATGGCAAGGGCATGGTGGTGGATGACGCTCTGGGCGGCCGCCTCAGCGTCGGCCAGGGAGTGGAACTCGATAAAGGCCGCGCCTACGGGGTTGGTAGCAGCGTTCTTGTAGGCTTCCTGGGCGGCGGCAGCTTCGGGGATCAGCTTGGCCAGCTGCTCGCGGCACCACGGAATACTGTCGACCTTGGAGCCAATGAGTCCAAACTTGCCAGTGCGGTGGTGGGGCCACTTCTTGCGGGGAAGCAGCTCTTCAGCAAGACCAGGAGACGCGGCAGCCACCGGCGTGTTAGGCGCAAGGGGCTTCTCGCCATCAGTACTATCCTTTCTACCCTTGCCAGCAGCCTTGATACGTGCCTTGTTGGTCAGCTTCAGTAGCTTGATTTCGGCCTTTTCCAGGGTGTAGGCAACCTTGTTGCGCTCTTCAACGACCTTGTCGAGGTCCTTGGTCTCGCGAACAACCCAGACGTGCTTGACGGCGTCGCCGAAGATACGGCGCAGCTTGGTCTCATCACAATAGTCCTTGGGGACGGCAGTGAAAAGCACAGTGCGGGCGGAGATTCGGCTCGAGTTCTGGGGAGAGAGGAGATAGGCCTGGCGCAGGTTGATAAAGTAGATGCATTCGCGAAGAATGACGTACATGACAAAGCCGTAAAACAACCAGGCAATGAGGGCGGGAGCGAGGTAGCGGTAGCGGTTCGATTCGGTGCTGGTGTCGATGTTGCTCATGCTGAGAACATCGAGCTGCTTCTGGGAGCCGCCTCCGGTGGCGTTGATGGGGAACAGGATGGGCCAGGTCAGGAGGATGCCGACAAAGCAGATGCCAGTGCAGACTTTGAGGAAGCGGAGGAACAGGAACGAATCGAGGGACTGTTGGCGTAGAACGTAGGCATCGGGCATTTTCCAAAAGGCACCCACCCAGCCGAATAGGCCTGACGGCAGAGACGGGGTGCGCTCAAAGGAGCGCAGACTGCCGAGGTAGGTACGGGGCTCATACCAGCGACGTTGTGATTTGCGCAGAATAAGGAAGATGGTGATGTAAACACCAGCGACGATGGAACCGGCGGCAAGGGTGGTGATGAAACCTGGAGAAGAAGGCGATGGGTGGTTAGTCAGGGAAGCTCTGGGGGGAGGAGAGACTGGCTCCGGGGTAGAGAGAGACTGGCTCCGGGGTAGAGAGAGAGCTCCAAGGGAAGCGCCCAATCGAGTCGTGGCGAAGAATCTTACCTTGCAGCGAGGCCGGCTCGGTCTCCGTATCAGACATGACAGCAACGGACGTTGGCCACGGACCAGATAATATGGGCTGGCTATTGCTGAAGGCTCATATAACGGCGGCGGGGAGAAGCCGTGACGCGGAGGCTCAAAGCAAAGATGTTGACACCGTCGTTGACACACGAGACGATGTTGATGTTTAAGTATGCTTGGATAAATATAGAGAGAGGCTCTCCAAAAACAAAAAGGGCTGCTTCAGAGGAGGATAAAAATAAAAAAGCAGAGGACTTTGAAAGAACTCTAGAAGCGTGCAACTCAGCGCGGCGGGGAAGAGGAGAGGACAGCGGTTATTTAAGATGCAAGAGACAAGAAAGCTCTAGGGGGAGGGAGGAGTGTGTAATCAAAGGACAGGGAAAATACAGGGAAGATACAGCTTTCTGGAAGGGAAGGTGCAGAAGAGTTTTCAGCAAGCATGTGTATATGCCTACGTGTGTGCCTGCTCTGGCAGCGATCTTGATCGATAAATTCACTCGATTTAAGAAGGCTGGGGCGGCAACTTCTTGTTCTTGGTTGTGTGTTGTCTTTCATGTCTTTTAACACTGTCTTGGAATTTTGTCTTGTCTAGAGACCTTCATTCACCCTTCAACCTCGATTGCACTAGCTCAGTTCCCCCTATGGGATCAGCAAGCGAGATCAGGGGTGGCAGGAACACAGACGCGCTGTTCTAGCGAATGTGAGCCTGAGAAAATGGTGCGGCAGGGGTGAAGGGTATGACGGCCAGGTTAGAAAGAATCTAGACTGCAGGTGGGTGTTTAGGATAGTTTAGGCTAGTACTGACCCAGAAAGAAAGAGTAAGAAAAACTTGGGCAATTGCCTGTGAAAGAGACAAATGTCCAAGGCAAGAGCATATTTCAGAGCCATTCAGAGCCAATCGGACCACATTCTTGGAGATAAAAGAAGTGTTTTTTTCTTCTCCTTCTTCTCCTTCTCCTTCTATGCTTAAAAGGGCATTAACGGCAATAACCAACGGAATTGCTCTGGCCCCACCTTCCCAGCTCTGTGCTATCAAACCCAACCAACATAAAAATGTACACACTTTTCAGTGCCAGGGCAAAGCAAAGCCCGCACCGCAGGTGAGTAGCGTGGGTTTGGCTGCTTCAGCTGCATCTGTCTCTGGCTTGCGCATTGGGCTCTAACCGCGACCGGCGTTAGCGCGCCCAACTTTCTTTGCACAACGAAGGGAGCGCGGAACATGGGTAATTCCTAGTCGCGAGACACGAAAGCGAAGCTAAGAAATGTAGCTAAGTCTCTTTGGCTCTAAGTTGGCACCCACACATCATTCTCAGGCACTTGCATGAACTTTGGGTTTTTGGCGTGCTCTTTTTTCTTCCTTGGGTTCTGTACTGACGACTTTTTGCCTTTTTTCAAAAAAGAAAATTTCAAGGCTATGGCTTTGGCTTTGGCTTTGTCCTCGGCTTCGGCTTTGTCTAGTGTGTGTCCCTCTAGTCTGTGTCTACGTATTGCACAGCTGCTTTTCCTCAGCACCATCTAATTTCCCATTCTTCCCACCAAGGAAAGAGCCCAACTCACAGCTGGCAGTTGCAAGTTAATGCAAGACATAGTCAAAGAACAAGTTAAAGGCAAGAGCAAAAGAAGAAAATGGTCATTTCCTTTTTTTCTCTTCTTTGCCCTCTCCCTTGTATGCGTGCATCTTTCCGTTCTTTCACTTTTGTGTCCGAAACTTGGACTCGAGCAGATCGGACATGCCAAAAATCCTGCAATTGCACTGAAAACAGCAGTAGAATAGAGTAACTACAATACAACACCGAGACGTCGTTCACCCTCCCTCACTAAATCATGACAAACGTCGGGCTCCCTCCAAGAAAAATAAAGACACGAGCGACAATGGCGCTTGGCTTACGTCGACGTTGTTATATTTTTTGCCCCTTTGCTTTCTTGGTAACTTTCTTTCTGGCTGTCAATCCTTGGTTCACTTTTTTACGGGCTTTCTTAGCATTGCGTCACTTGACTTGGACAACCAGGAAAACTGGAATTTGCACTTAGTCTTTGCTTCTTCGCATGAGGCGTTAGTTTTCTTTTTGCAGGTGGTACTGCAGCGCAAGAAGAAGCAACGAAAGAAAAGTCTGAAGATATCGATGCAGATGATGCGTCGCATTGAACCCGTGCACTTTAGTCGGTGAAGAAAACGAAAGAATAAAAGAATAAAGGAATAGAATCTCCAATTTTTCTACTAATCAAGTGCAACCATCTCAGCTGAACCGCCAGGGGGCCGGGCTCTGTTCTCTTTCTCTCTCTTGGTCACTATCATGAGGCCCAGCCACGACAAGCAGGGGATGGGCTTTGACAACGCACCAAAAAAAAAGCATACGGACCTTGACCTGAACCACCATGTTTCGGGTTCTGTTTTTTTTCCTATCCTGTAGTTGTTTCTTTCTGGGCACAAATGTTGTTTGTATTTTTTTCTTTTTTTTCTTTTTTCTCTTTGATAAACACATCTCAACGTCCCTCCATCGTATCAAGCCAAATATCAGCCGTGTCCACAGCTTTTTACAAAAACCGCACTTATACCGCCAAAGTCCGTCTTAGTTTGGCACTATGACGACGACAAACAACAATAAAGAACAAGAAAGAAAGTGAGAAAATCGACCAAGAAATTCTCATGACGCAGACTGACGGATTTCGGGTCTTACAATATTTGATCCTTTGTTATGATGAGCTAGACTTGCTTGTCGTTCGTTGTCTTCGCTGTTTTCACTGCGTTGGATTTAAACTAACAGCTCGCCAGCTGCCAGGCAGCTGTCAGCCATATGCATAGTTCGTGTTATACTGTTTCACTAGGGTTACAAGCCTTACCGTACCATCAATCTTCTTCATCATCACTCATCCATTCATTCGTGCACATAGATCCAACCCTCCACAATATGAAACCACATGTCCTCAGTATATCTCAGCCGCCTACTCACCAAGATACTCTGCCCAGCTATACTTATCTTCTGCCCCAATCCATCTCGCACCCTCTGTCTCCCGCCACCCCCTCTCCTCCCACACGCCCAGACTGCACAGATGTCGCATCGTAGGCCGCCCATGCGGACAGTTCCACGGCTTATCCAGCTCACCCATATGTCTGACTAGCGTTTCCATCCTCCCCTGCGTCAGCGCCTTGCCAATCATGACGCTACTTCGGCACGCGCGCATGGCGAACATCTTGCGCACCTTTGCCGGGCGCGGCACCGACGCCGCCACAGCTGCGGACAGGGACGGCGTAGACATTGATGTAGATGCCGAAGACAGGGACGTCGGGAACACACCGGCCTCGTGGTCGCCGAGCAGCGAGATGAGCTCTTCCAGGTCCGCCAGCGTAAATGTCGTCTCGCGGCTGAGCGGCAGCGCAAGCAGCTGGCAGCGTGAGCCGACGGCAGAGTCGCCAGAGACGTCGACGGAAACGTCGAAGCCGTTGACTTCCAAGGCGGTGCGGTTTTCCAGCACAATCTCCTCCTCGAGGGCGGTGAGGTCGAGGGTCTTGGGGTTGACGAGGCGCTGTGACTGCACGATTGTGGTGGCTTGTAGGCGCTCAAAGTTGTATTTTTCGTCAGTTGCGTGCTGGTCAATGATGAAGACTTCGTCCTGCCGCTTGGCACTCATTGTTTCTTCCTCCTGCGATGTCCGTGAACCACCGCAAGGCTCGTTTGGGCCTGCTGCAGATCTTACTGCCAGAATGAAGCCCAGGTTGAACTGTCCTACAATTCTCATACGGCCAAAGTCGCCTTTGGAAATGGTCAAGGATAGTTTCTCTTCGGCATCAGGGGCCTCCAAATCATCTGTCTCAGCATTGGTACTCCGGAGAGGGGGCTGCGCTGGCCGTGATGTCTGGTAAACAGCAAGTGACATATCGAGAGCGGCAAGATTGCCACGGAGACTGCTCTCGCTAGTCTTGATCCGCTGTACCAATGCCACTGTCGAGTCCCTCTTGGTAGGCCTCTTCAGTGCTTTAGAAACCAGTGCGGCATCTTGAACAGACCCAGAGGCTTTACCTTTGGCGGTTGCTTGTTCGGGGTTGTCGTTATCGTCGCCATCCAAGGGCTGGCCGTCTTGGTGGGTATTTGCATCTGGAAGCTCAATATCCCCATCGGCGTCTGGCACTGGCCCATTGTCGAACTCGGTGGCGGGTGTTTTTCTTTTCTGGGGCACCACGGGAGTCGTCTCGCGTTCTTCTGCTTCTTCTTCTTCATGATCTTCGTCCGTGTCATTCTCCTCGTCTCCCTCCTCGTCCTCGTCTCGGCGCGGCTGCTTTGCTGTTTGAGATGCAAACATCTCAGCTAGCCTGCCACCAAAACTAGGCGTGGTGCCTGATCTTGATGATAGTGGTCTGGTCCCTGATGAGCGAGGAGTCTTTGTCGAATAGCCAATGCTTCTTGTGACAGTGCTGTTGCCAATGCTAATAACAGCAACATCAGACGGCCGCTTGAAGCTCCGCCCTACCTGGATCAAGGGGGCAGATGTAGAGTGTGTCCTTTTGGCTATTGCAGTGATTGTCTTGTTGTTGTCGTCGCTATCATCGTCAGGATCACCATCGCCATCACTGGGTTCTTGTTGACGAACAAACAGCTCGTCATCGCTGCTGCTGTCTTTCCTGGCGCGACCTCTGGTGGATTGCTGGTTCTCTTTGCCCTTGCGAGCTTGGCGTGCAAGTTGTGCGTGAAAGTCCCTGACGGGCCTAGGAACAGTTGGATCGTGGATGACATCCTCCAGGTCAGACTCTGATTCGTCTGAAGCGACATCTGTCTGGTTGGTTTGTCCCTCGTGTTCCTGGTCTTTCAAAACAGACGCAGCCGTTGTGAACTTGACACCGCTCTCTTGGGCTTTCGTCTGAGCCACTGCCTTTTTTTGTAGACGTTCAAGCATGGTTTGCGACGGGGAAGATTGTGCTTGCTGTTTTGCAGCCGCAGCAAACTTTGGAAGCGAGGAAAGAATGTCGTTTGAGGAAGCGGGATTTGGAGCTTTCCAGGGCGCCTTTCCAGGCTCTTCTTCTCCGTCTTCTTCGGCACATGTTGAATGAGTCTGTTGATTTCTCAGAGCAGATGGCCTTCTGCTTGGCGTGTCGATACTGGAAGCAGCTGCAGAAATAAAGCCACTCAAGGGCGAAGAAGACACGCCGCTGTGAGCCCCCAACACAGATTGCCGGGCTGGCGTCGCCGGGGAGCCTTGCCTCGAATTAAGGGCAGAAGAAGCGGCGCCCTTTTTTGCAGACCATAACTGGGCCACAGGCACTGTATAATCTTGATTGGCGAAAAGCCCAGACAGTGCTTCCTTGAGTTTATCAAGCATCGGCCCCTGATCGTGGAGGAGAATCGTGCGCTTGTCAGGGCTCACGTTGACGTCATAGAGATGTGTGTCAAGCTGCACGTCAGCGAGAATGAACGGCGACTGTGACGAATTGTATGAGCGGTAGACTTCGTTAAAGACCTTGGCGAATTGTGGAAGCCCGCATGGCCGTCCGTTGATGTAGAACATCTGGCGATCCGGCGTCTGGCGTCCCTCTCCGTGGGCAGGCCGTGAAACATGGCCCTTGACCACGACGAGATTGGTAGATTTGTGGCTTGGGTTGCCGGTGACCAGACTTGACGCGGTAGGACTGAGTTCAAGGGTGAGCTCCAGCGGGACGAGGGCTGTCATGGTCTTTGCACCGAACACGTTGATAATGTTATCACGCGTGCTGGCATTGCCCTTGGTGGAAAACATGACAACCTTTTTGCCCTTATTGGGCTGCTGCGAAACAGTAAACTTCAAGTCTGTTTGGATACACGCGTACTGGTTCAATAACGATATGAGCTTGTTCCATTCACGCTTAATGTTGCGTTCGAGTTCCTTGCGCCGGACCGGCAGGTTGTAGAAGAGGTCCTGGACGGTGACGGTTGTGCCTTTCTGGGCTGCCACCATGGACGTATCTTCCAGCATGCCAGACTGCTTGAAGTGCAGCTTGGCGCCCCGGGGGGCATCTTCGGCGCGACATGTGACGATGGTGACCTTGCTTAGGGCACAGCAAGAGGACAGAGCTTCACCGCGGAAGCCAAAGGTATGAAGGTCTGAGATGTCTTCGTACGTGGACAGCTTGGAAGTGTGATGCTTCAAGCCAACGCCGGCGTAGTTTTCTGGGCTGATTCCCGAGCCATTATCTTGCACCTCAATAGATTCAAGGCCCTGGTTTTTGAAGCGCACATCTGTTCGACTCGCACCAGCGTTAGAATTGGGTCAAGAGGTCATTGCTTGCATGCTTGTACCGGTGACATGTTGTACATACCAATGCTCGTCGCCCCGGCATCGATGCTGTTCTCGATCAATTCCTTTGCCACGGAGCACAAGTCAACAATGACCTGTCCGGACTGGATTTTGTGAATCTAACAAGTAACAAGGACAGCCGAGCCAGCGCCGTAGTATTAGCATAGGGCCTAGGAAGAGAGGGGCGGAGGGATGGTCCGCCTACCGTGCCGCTATCAATAGCCTTTATAGTAGACATGGCTGCGTTCAGTACTGGACATGTCGTGATGGCGATAGAAATAGCAATGGGGACCAATGTGGATGGTGGAAGGCTTCTGTATGGGAGTATAGAGATTCGTATATTATATATACAGTCAGATGGCGGGTTCTCACTGAGACTCGGATCGTGCGTCACGGCAGAAGCCTGTTGGAAAGTACGGCAGTCGGGGAGAAGATCCCGTCTGTGGCAGCCGAGACGATTTGTTCTTTGCGAGCGGAAAGGCTTTCCTGGCTATTGTCAATTTGTTTGTTGCATTTGGCGATGTTGACAGAAGATCGCCACACGACGCGCCACGGTTGCGCCCTAGTCGCGTAAAGTGGCCAGGTGTGATTGGCGAAGATGCCTGGATAAGTGGAGCAGCCTGTTCGTTTGTGTTGTTCACCGAGCTAACAGGTGCTTACCGAGATGTCAGTTCGCTGGCCGGCCTTGATACTGATCCTGTTTGTTAGACGACGTTAGACGCAAGGAATTGTTGATCTATTGAGACGTTGCGACGGGAGCGGTTTACAAAGAGCCCGGCTGTAGTTAGTCTTGTGCTTAGTACAAGCCGATCTATTTGCACAGGTCCGTACTTGGTGTTGTTACACTGCAGCAAAAGCTATAAATTCAGATCAATGCCGCTGCTCTTGTCTTTTGAAGGTCTCTCTCGTTGTCTTCTCGCATCTCTTCTGAACTCTTCCTGCATCTCTCTCCCATCGCTTCATCTCATCAGTCATCACCATCACCATCACCATCACCATTACCGGCACATCCAGATTAACCCTAACCCCGACAACCTGCTGCTACGCTGCCGCAGATAGCTCATCCCTGCTCGCTCCCCTGCTGCCATTTCCCAACTGGGGCATTAGCTCGTCTTTTTTTTAAACTTCCACATCACCCTCTTCTCGTGCTTCCATCGCATTCTTTTGTCCACAATTTAATTCCGTTTGCTCTCCGGCCCGCCTTCCCTTTTTTTTCCTCCTTCTTACACAATCACAATCACCTGTCTTTGTGTCCACCTCCTTCTATTCTGGTCGAGTTGACACTTGTCTTTAATTTCCTCGTTGTCTTGTTCTTTGGTGAAGCTGCTTCAGCACACAAGTCCAAGTCTTTTATCTCGACATCGTCTTCACGCTTCTTTTGGCTTTGTGGAATTGCGTTTCGCCTTTAACCCTCAACCACATTAATATCGCTGTCGATTCTTACTAGTAAGTTTGTCTGTTGGAGTCCAGT
This sequence comes from Chalaropsis ovoidea, assembly GCA_038407185.1. Taxonomy (NCBI): domain Eukaryota; kingdom Fungi; phylum Ascomycota; class Sordariomycetes; order Microascales; family Ceratocystidaceae; genus Chalaropsis; species Chalaropsis ovoidea. Next base: position 16,847 of record JAXHKQ010000058.1, read on the forward strand.
TCCAGCTCCAATTGGTGCCTCAGGCACAAACACATAAGCTGCCTTGCTGGTTGCTGGTTGCTGTCGTTGACATCCACACGGCTGCCTGCTTGCTTGCCTGTGCATTGTGTAACCTCTGTACAGCCTCTGGCCACCTTTGCTGCTTCCAATGCCTCCAATCATCAGCCGGCATCCTGCTAACACTGCTTGCTTTCCTCTCACCAGCGGGGCTTCTTTGATAGACCCCCCTTCTAGATCGTCCGTATCCCCAGTACCGGCTTAGCCTACTCGAACTCCTGTCCGTGTTTTCGCTCAGAATACACGATCCGAAACAATGGCATCTCCTGCTCCCATTGACAATGTCCTCGTCGAGGGCGGCGCTTCCGACGCCGATCTCATGAAACAGATGCACGCTGTTAAAATTGAGGATGTCGTTGACGAAGAACTGCCCACTCTGAAGCCCTCCGGTCCCGCCATTGACCTTGGCGACTCGCAGGCCTTCCCTGAACTTGGCTCCGGGAAAGGCAAACCCGTTGCCACTCCTCCCACTTGGGGTAGCGGTGTCACTGACTCGGCCTCTGCTCCGGTATCTGCCACCGATGCCCCTCCCGCCCGCGCCTCCGTTCCCGCTGTCACCATCCCCGGTCGCAACGTTGAGCAGGTCACTGTCCATCCCCAGGACATCCTTCCCCGTGAAAAGCTGCGTCGTCCCATTCCTGATGTGATCAAGGATATCAACCGCAAATCTCGCGCCAACATCTCCATGTTCTCGCTGCCCGGTGGTAAGATCCGCTTCGAGGCCACTGGCCCCCAGGACGTCGCCCAGCAGGCGCTCAAGGATCTGGTCCAGCAGATTGGTACTAAGGTAAGCAGTAGACAGACCAGCATTAATAGTTCTACGCCAAACATCCCAGCCCACCCTCCCTGACTCCACCACAATCACCCGCCCAAGAAACCATTTTGGGATGATGTCGCTAACTGTTTGTCTCCTTGTTTGTATAGACTACCGTTTCCGTCCCTATCCCCCAATCTGTGCGCTCCTTCATCATTGGAAAGCAGGGTGCTACCATCAAGGCCCTGGAAGATAAGACTGGCGCCCGCATCACTTTCCCCAAGGCCAGCGAAATTCCCGCCGCCATTGCCGCTGATGAGGATGCCGATATCCTCATCACCGTTGAGGGCAACACTGTCTCCGCTGCTCTGGCCAAGAGCGAAATCATGAAGATTGTCCGCGAGCGTGGCGCCAAGGCTGTCACGAAGCTTCGCAACATCCCCATTCGCTTCTACCCCTTCATTGCAGGCCCCCGCGGTGCCCACTCCGCCACCCTGGAGAAGAACCTGGGCATCAGCATCCACATTCCCAATGTGACTGCTACCGCCTTTTCTCCCAGTGGCAAGGTCGCTGCCTCCGAGGAAACTCCCATTTCGCTCACTGGTGACCGTGCCTCTGTTCTCAGAGGCAAGGCTCTGATTGACCAGCGTGTAGCTGACCTGCACAACCTCCTGGTGACCTACGAGTGCCCTATTGAACGTGGGCGTCAGCAGTTCATCTTCAGTGGCCGCGCCTTCTCGCTGGAGGACTTCTTTGTCCAAACTAACTGTTTCGCTCTGCCGTCCTCCGCCGATGACGATGAAATTGTCACCATTATTGGCCCTACCTCTGCCATGTCTGCTGGCACTTCCACCTTTGAGGAGCTGGCCATGAAGATTCAGTGCACCGCCGTTGACATCTCGCGCATGCACCGTGATGCGCCCGGTGGCGCTGCTGCTCATGCTCGAAACGTCACTCGCTACCTTCGCCAGATGAAGGTTATTAACGAGATGGAAAAGACGTACAATGCCTTCATTGATACCCCCTTCTCTGAGCACGGTGCTCTGCCTTGGCAGCTGTACATTAGTGATCCTGCCAACGTGCTCACTGCTCGTTCTGAGATCACTAACGTTCTGGCCGCCTACCCCCCTTCCAGAGTGCGCACCCTCAGTGTGGATCCCTTCTTCCACTCTCATCTCCGCAACAATGTTGCTTCTCGTGTCCGTGAGGACTACGGCGTTCGCCTGGTCATCCCCGAGTCTAGTGAAGTCAAGGCTCCTGTTGTCTTTGTCTTTGAGTCTCCCGATGCTCCTACCATTCCCGACGCCCCCAGTTATGTTCGGGGCGCTCCTCGTGAGGAGGAGGTCAAGGCATTCAAGGATAGCCTTGACAAGGCCACGAGCCATATCACCGGGCTAGTTTCTAAGCAGGAAGAAATCACCAGCGCCGCCATGGACATCCCTACCAAGTTCCACGAGCGCCTCCGCCGCTTCATCAAGGCCGAGCAGGTGAAGCTTCCCGAGGGTGAATTCCCCGTTCGTGTCTCTTCTGGCGGCACTCGCGTTGCGCTTCGCGGACCTGCTAGCTCCGTTGCTTCCATGGGAGCCAAGATTGAAAAGTTCCTGGAGCGGGAGATTCAAGATGACCTGGAGCGTGGCTTCACCCTGACGTTTGATTTCCCTCAGAAGTTTGCCAACCACCTCATTGGTAAGGGTGGCTCTAAGATTCGTGAGATGCGCGACAACTTTGATGTCGAGATTCAGGTCCAGGACGGCCAGGTCGAACTCAAGGGCCCCAAGGCCAAGGCCGAGAAGGCCAAGGCCTACATCCTGTCCCTGGCCCGGACTCTGGCTGATGAGACTACCCACACCCTGAAAATTGATCCCAAGTTCCACCGTGAGCTGATTGGTGCCCAGGGTTCCACCATCAACCGCCTGCAGACCCGTTACAAGGTGCACATCTTCTTCCCCCGTGTGGCCAAGGCTCCTTCAGACTCGAGCAGCGACAGTGGCAACAGCGATGCTGGCAAGTCCCGTCGCCAGCAAGGTCCTGATGAGGTCATCATCCGCGGTCCCAAGAAGGGCGCCGATGAGGCTCGCGATGAGATCTTTTCTCTGTTCCAGTACCTGAAGGAGCACTCTTTCTCGGCCACTATCACTGTCAAGCAGAAGCAGGTTCCCTCCATCATTGGACAGTCCGGCGCTGCCCTTGAGCAGCTGCGCCAGACCACTGGTGCCAGAGTCGATATCCCCCCCAACCGTGATACCGAGGATGTCGAAATCGTGATCAAGGGTACCAAGGCTCAGGTCCAAGCTGCCGAGAAGCTTCTGCAGGAGCAGCGCGCCATCTTTGCTGACACTGTTATCAAGACTCTGGATGTCGACCGCAAGCACCACAAGAACCTGATTGGTGCTGGTGGTCTGGGTATTCGTGACCTTGCCCAGGCCGCCGGTGGCTCTGTCGAGCGTCGCGACCTTGCCCGCACTATTCAGTTCCCCAAGCAGGAGACCGACGGCAACACCATCAAGTTGGAGGGCCGCACTGACGTTGTGCAGAAGCTGATTGAGGCCATCACGGCCAAGGTTGCCGAGTGGGACAGCCAGGTGTCGGAGATGGTTGAGGTCCCCATTGACCAGCACCGCTCGCTGATTGGCCGTGGTGGTGATGTCAAGCGTGGAATCGAAACCAAATTCAGCGTGTCTCTGGATATTCCTCGCCAGGGTGAGAACAACAGCAACATCAAGGTGACTGGCCGCCTGGAGAATGTTGAGGCTGCTAAGGAGCACATTGCTACCCTGGTCAAGGAGCAGGAGGGCGAGACGATCCAGATCGCGCGCAACATGCACCACGCCATCTCCAACAACGGACAGATCTTCCGCCATCTGCGCAACGACTTTAATGTGCGCGTTGACCATGCCGGCCAGACGATCCCCGCCAAGCCCGAGGCTGTCCGCTCCACCGGTGGTGCTCTGCCCCTGATTACCGACGACGCTGAGACTGCCGCCGATGCCTATTCGTGGTCCACGGTGCAGACTGCCGAGTCGACCGAGACTGGTGAGATCCCGTGGATCCTCCGCGGTTCTCCCGAGAACATTGAGAAGGCTAAGAAGGCGATCCAGACTGCCCTGGCGCAGTCCAAGAACAACGACACCACGGCCTTCCTGACCCTGCCCGACACCAAGTCGTACCGTTTCATCATTGGACCTGGTGGCAGCAAGGTCAAGTCGATCCGTACGCAGAGCGGCTGCAAGATCAATGTGCCCCAGTCCAATGCGGCTGAGCAGGCCATTGAGATTGTCGGCTCGCCCGAGGGTGTTGTCATGGCGCGTGATCTGATGCTGGAGGCGATCCAGGAGGGCCTGAACAAGTTCTAAACGACTTTGGATTCATGACTTGGCGTTTTGTGTTTTTGTTTTGGGGGGTTTCTGCTTGTCTTTTCCTGCTGTATATCCCAAGGCTCGGTATGGACATTATGGTGTTGGGTTCTTCACAGCCAGCCAGAGGTGTCATGCCGACTCTGCGGCCCTTTTTTCTTCTTTTTTTTTTCGTTTGATGTTTTCTTTTCACACAGCGTCATGATACTTGTTTGTCGTTTCTTTTTATTCATTGGGGCTGATGTCGCGGTCGCCGAAGCCCTCCTCGTCCTGGGCTTTATGGAGTGAGAGCAGACATTGCTACAAAATGATGGATAGACTTAAAGGTGTAAGTGTAAGTGTTGTAATATATACCAGGCACTGGGATCTTATTACCAAAAGGAGTGTTGTTATTAATGCTATGTGTGTTTGTGTGTTTATTTGAACTGTTTGTCGTAGTCCACCAGAGTTGTTCTGTACCGCACCTTTCCATCGCTCAGTTTGGCCACTATTAACCATGTCTGTTAGTCATATGACGTCATCGTGGAATCACCACTATCATAGAGGTACTCACGTGCTTTGCCCACATTCTCCGCACTCACGGGCATCGTCTCGACCCACGTCTTGACGCCCTTGTCGACGGCAAGCTGCAGCATTTCCAGCATTTCCTTGCGCGAGCCCAGATGGCTGGATCCGATGAAGGCGCCGTTGGTCATCAAGTCCTGCGGCTTCAGCTTCCACCCGTCGCCGTCGGGCAGGCCGATGGAGATGAACTTGCAGTTGACCTTGAGCAGGCCCAGGTACTTGCCGAGCTCCAGGCTGAAGACGTCGGCCGTCGACACGATCAGGTCAAACGACCGCCGGTGCGCCACGTCCCAGTCGTCGCCGCTGGTCACGATGACGTCTTTGGCGCCCATGGCTAGGGCATCGTCCTTTTTGTTGGCTGAGTGCGACAGCGCGTAGGTGTCGGCACCGAGGGCTTTGGCGAACTGGATGCCGAAGTGTCCAAGGCCACCTCTGGAGAAGAGAGAGTGAGGAGTCAGCAAGGGGTGACCATGTGGGAGAAAGAGGGGGGGGTAACGACACGGAATAAGACGGGCAGACTTACACTCCGACAATGCCGACCTTCTTTCCCGGCCCCGCGCCGTTCCTGCGCAGCGGCGAGTACGCCGTGATGCCGGCGCACAGCATGGGCGCGGCAACGGCGGACTCCAGCTGCGCGGGGATGCGGAAGGTGTAGAACTCGTGCGCGCGCACATGCGACGAGTAGCCGCCCTGCGACAGCGTGCCGTCGCGGTACTCGCCGCCGTACGTGTCGATCCACTGCGCGCAGTACGTCTCGTTGTCGTTCTTGCAGTCCGCGCACTCCATGCACGAGAGCACCTGCGCGCCCACGCCGACGCGGTCGCCCGGCTTTATCGACGTCACCTTGCTGCCGACTTTGAGCGCGGTGCCGACGATTTCTGTAAAGAAGTGGGGCCGCCATGTTAGTATTCTTAGTCAGCGCTTGGGGGCAGCCCGGCTTGGCTGTTTCGCGCGCTCTTGCCGTGCGAAGCGGGACGCCGGGGTTTATCCGTGAGACGCGGGGGCGAGTGGCGTTTTGGGACGGGGTGGCGTTTTGGAACGTACCGTGGCCAGGAACTATGGGCCATTTGTCATTGCCCCAGCCGCCGTTTGCTGTGTGCAGGTCTGAGCCGCAGACGCCGCAGGCCTCGATTTTGATGTCGATGTCATAGTCGCCAAACGGCTTGGGTTTGAACTGCGAGAAGAAGAAACGCCAGAGTCAGTCGAGAGCGCAGAAAGCAGAGAGTAGAGAGCCGGCCAGTCGGCCTATCAGGAGCGGCTCACCTCGTATGGCACCGGCTGCTTGAACTTTTCCGGGGCCGTAATGGCAAAGCCGCTGAATGTTTCAGGGTACGGCATGGCGAATGGATGTATGCAAGAAGAAATAACAAACTGTAATGAGAAACCGTTGGACAAACGCTTCAAGACTACTCAGCCACGAGGAAGCAGCACCAAACGCTGTCTTGCCCGTCCAGCCGCCGCCTTCTTATACTGCGTTTCCCTGGCTGCATCGGTCCGTTTTGGTTCCATATGACATCAGTTCTGACACCTGGCCACCTCTTTGCTTCAGCTTCGATGGTGCCTCACCTTTACTCCTCTGCCGTGTTTCGGCCCTTCGGCACACGCAGAGTCCCTTGCTTGCCGCCCCAGTGTGTTTCCGGCGGACTTGGGTGAGACCTCAGCTATCGATACGCGGCCAACGTTACTGCTGCTTATTTTCTGCGCCTGGCTTTGCCACCAGGCTGCACTGCAAGTTGCTGATACACCTTGTTAGGGCCATTTATATTATACTCAGCAACGCTGGCAATACTGCGCTCACGATCCAAGCTGTTTATACATCACACGGAACAGCCTTTTTGTCTCCAAGTATTGCACTTAAATGTAAATCCCACATCTATTGAACAAAAAAAAAACATTGCATTAAAGAACATTCAGAAACCGGTTCCATCCTTGGAACCCCCAGACAAACATAACCCGGCTCCATCACCCGTGGAGCGACTTGACCTCGATATCTGCGCAATTAAGTATGTCGTAAAAAAAGAAAGAGTATGAAAAAGAAAGATTGCTCTACTGCGAGCGTACTATGCATGATGCAGGCCGTTACTTCGTCTTGTTCAACCTCTCGGGAAAACAAGACGAAAAGAGAAGAGACATGACAACGGCACACAGGTCGTTGTCATCTGAGCTTGGTAGCAAGCTTCGTTAGAAACTTAGTAGCAAGTGTAACCACCGTCAATCAGGACGTTGGAGCCAGTCATGAAAGCAGACGAGTCCGAAGCGAGGAACACGCAGAGACCGTTCAGGTCATCGACAGCACCCAGGCGGGCCTGGGGGGTCAGGCTCTTCCAGATCTTCTTCTGGGCGTCCAGGGCGGGGACGTTGTTGAGGGCAGTGTCCATGTAACCGGGGCTGATGCAGTTAACACGGATCTCATGCTTGGCCCACTCAGCAGCCAGGGATCTGCCCAGCTGGACGACACCAGCCTTGGAGGCGTTGTAGCAGCACTGCTCCTGGGGGTAGTTGACGATGGAGCCAGACATGGAGGCAACCAGGACAATGCTTCCGGGCTTGCCAGCGGCCATCATGGCGCGGCCGACGGACTGCGACATCAGGAACGAACCGTTCAGGTTGATGTCGATCAAACGGCGGAACATGGCGGGGTCGTAGGTCTCGGCCTTGATGTTGGAGCTGAAAAAGGAAGTTGTTAGCACAGCGCACTTCTCTTGGCAGCATTGTAGTATGAGATGTCATCACTTACTCGGCGATACCGGCGGAGTTGACCAGAACGTCGGGAGCACCGAACTTCTGGACCACCGCGTCAACGGCAGCGTTGATGGCAGCACCATCACGAACATCAACCTTGAAGAAGGTCACGGGCAGACCAGTCTTGTTGTGGAGCTCCTCGGCAGCCTGGTCACCCAGCTCCTGGTTGGCATCGAACAGAATGATGGCACGAGCACCGGCCTCGGCGCAAGCGCGAGCCATGCTGTTACCCAGACCACGGGCACCACTGATGAGACAACTTGGTTAGTACTAATCCAGACAAAACAAAGACAATGACAAAGACAAAGAAACTTACCCAGTGACAATGACGATCTTGCCCATCAGAGACATGGACTTCATGGTCTTGGGAAGAGAATCGTACTGGGCCTGGGTCAGAGGCGCAACGTTGTCGTCGGCAACAGGGGGGGCGGGGGTGCCAGTAGGGGCACCGGTAGCCTTGACGGGGATGGTGAAGTGGTCGGAAGAAGGGTTGGAGCTGCCCTTGCCGTCAGAGGCGTAAACTGACACGGGAACCTCCTTCTCCCGGACAATCTCCTTTCTGGCATCAGTAGCCTTCAGGCCGTTGGTCTTGCTGGTAGAGAAGGCACGGGCACTGAATGAGACAGTGTTGTTCTGGGCAGCAGGGCGAACCATGCGGGTGGCAAACCGAGCCAGGTTGGTGGAGGCAATGCGAGAGGCCATTGTGTGTGTGTGTGTGTGTGTGTGTGTGTGTAAGAGAGAGAGAGAGAATAGACGAGATGGGGGGTGGTACGGCTGGGGATAATCGTACAGTGTTAGCAAAGAAAGAAGAAGAGACACTGAGTGTTGATGAGGAAGAGATAGGATGAAGAGTGGATGAGAAACAAGAGAACTGATAGGCGATGAGAAGGTGGATGGGAACAAGCCAGCTTTATACTTGGAACTTGTAACTTGGAATCCGTGGCTCAGCGACTCATTCACACCAGGCCAATGTCGGGGGTTGACTTAGTGGGTATGATTTGTTTGTAAGGGGGTGGCCAGGTCAGCAAAGCAGAGCAAAAAGAGAGGAAACGTGTAAACTTGCTTCCTCTCGATTCTCCCTCTGCTCCCCATCCTTCTCCTTGTCCATGCTTGGTGTTGAGAAAGCAACTAACCCGACCTGTTTCAAGGCTCAAGGCTCTAAGCAAGTAAAAAGGAAGAGAAAAACCAGGCCATTTGGAGGCTCTCTAGCCCTGATCCCTCTAGAGATCCCAGGGGCAACTGGAGAGGACGACCTAGGCCGGTGTTGCTGCTGCCATAGAACAGGATGGAAGGGGCGTGCGTGAAGGAAAGGTGGAACCGACAAAGTCCAGTCGAAGCGAACGATAGTAGAAGAGAAGACATGAGAGGATCACGCACGAATAGTGGGTGGGCTGGAGTGTTCCGGGGCGTGGCATCAGAGAGAAGAGGAGTGGTCTTAGTTGCACAAGACATACAACAAGACAACAAACAAGCCACAACGAGATGAAGATTAAAACGAGGAAAAAATGAAAAATATGGGGGGGGGGAAAGTGAAAGAAAGGAGCCTGGCACATATCGTACATGCAGCCCCCGCGATGAGAACAGCAATCCGCCAACCTCTGGAACCTCTGTATTGTGTCCACAGAGCGACGATGACAGAAACAATGCAGTAGGCGGCGGCAGAATAGTGATTTCATCAAAACTAAGAGGCGGGCAGGATTTGAACAGCAAAACAGGATGAAGAAAGATAAGACATGGCAAAGGGACAAAGACTACTGACAGCAGGCATCAGAACGGACTTGATTTTTCGCAGAGCATCACTCTGACCTGATAGCAGTAAACTGGGTTCTTCTCCGTCGTCGACTTTGCCGTCTGCTTCACAGCAATGCCCGCAAGGGTTTAGACTCTTGCTTTGCCATGTTGATTTGATGGACGACCAGGGGAAGAGTCTAGGGAGACAAAGAAAGGATGAAAAGTAGCGTGCAATGATGCGCCCACTCGAACAGCATTGCATTTGCATGGAAGATGCGAAATTCATGTGACAAAAGGAAGAGGAGATACACACCGTCAAGTTTTTAGTGGCCGCTGGAGTAAATGAGCGCACCGCCGCAGCGTATGTTGTCGGGGTCAGGAATTCGAGTATTGTGGAGTGATGGGCTGTTGAGGACACGACACTATGGTGGTGATATATGGGTGGTGGTGGGGTGGAAAATACAGGCTATGCAGACAGCCAAGTCAACTGACTGTCCCAGGCAAGCCAGTGTCTATTTTAACTATTATTATTGTGTGCCGTCCATTAGGGCACAGGAGCACATTTTGCCCTATCTCACACACGGTGTAGAGAAGTAGAAGTGGAAGGAGAAGTAGACGGCAACTGCCTTTGTTTACTAGACATGCACTTAACTGACGGGGCAACTGATGTCTCTACTTGGTGGTGGTGGTGATACTTTATCTGCTTACTGAGGGACTTATCTGTGAACTGAGCAAGCACCAGACACCGAAAATTGGATGGGGAAGGAGTAAAAGGGTAGAGAAGGAAAGAGGAAAGATGAAAAGGTGCAGTGCAGTGCAGTGCAGTTGCATTTAGGGGGTGTGTGGAATCTCCTTCCCTTTCAAGCTTCAAGCTCACAATAAAGCTCTGGCCCCACACCTGCGCCAAGCAAGGGTCACCACAATACAATGCAAGAAGCTTGAAGCTATTGTTGCTTGGGTGAGCTCTAGACGAAAGAAGCTTGAGCCTCTAGGGGAGCTTAGTACTAAGTTGAAGAATAATGGGGCGGTCAAGACAACGCCGATGGGCGGCTTCTGTTGGCTGCGCAGACTTGGAGGATACGAGAAGCCTGATTGCAGTACTTTATTTTTTTCTCTTTATTTTACAGCTTTTATTGTCCATCTTTAATTCTGTCGCCAATACCAACGTGGCCTCGCACGTCCTCGTCCCGTCTCCGTCTCCGGGCTGGAACTGTAATTGTGCTGATATTATATCGATCCTCGGAGAAGAAAAATACTGAGCTTTCCGAGCTTCTTCCCCACAAACATTCCCATTCCAAGCCCCAGCCCATCTTTGTGGTCACGCGGACACTGTGCCAGGAACTTTGTCTTGCCAAGTTGTTGTTAGGGAGATGATCTCAATTAAGGGCCCCCCCTCCTTTCTGCTCTCCATGGTAAGAGGGGAAACAGTGGGCAGATATCACAACCAAGCAGGCAAGTCATGTAGCTAACAGTGTGGAAAGAAGCTCAGCGGGCGGACTGCAGCGCCAATATGGAGACAAGACATGCAGACAAACGGAGTGAGACAAGAGACGTGGTCAGCGCACATGCTATAAGCTGCTGTGATGGCCAGAGAGGTGTCGCGATTCATGCTCGTGGTGATACTAGATGCATGATAGGCATGTCAGTATAACGAAGGCAGTCAGTCCTCTAGGGTTACTGTAAGAAACACAGCAAAGAAGAACTTGCCTTTTCTCTGTTCCTTTCCTCTTGTCAGCAAGAAAAAAAAAAAAAGAAAGAAAAAGCTTGATATATTAACAAGCCCATTAACAAAGCTAATAAACAAAGACAGGAGACAGGGGTAGCTCAGCTCGGCTCACTACTTAGTGCAACCCTTACTAGAGGGACAAAGGCTGGCCAGCCAGGCCAACTATCGTGAGTGAAGCCAAGGCGCCCAGTTGTGTCGAATTTGCGGAGTGCAAGGTTGGGGCTGACCCACACCCCACTTGACCAGAGAAAAGAAAGTGTGGGGGATGGGAAGCCACAGCCGACAAACAGGCGACAATGGAGAGAGTAACTGTAGAACCTCAATCGATAAAAATGGACTGATCGAGATCAAGAGGTTTCTAAGCCATCTTTGGCACCAAGCCATATCAAACTCCGCCCTTACCCCCCCTTGCGCTGTGTGGAATGCAAGCAGCTGAAGGGAAATGTGATGCATCATGCATCAGAGAGCTGCAATAGAGAGAGAGAGCAAGTATCGTATGTATGCACATAGACTTGTCGATACCGCCTTGCTTAATATGACGGTGAAGATGGAACGGGAAACAGCAGGAGAGCGACGGCGAGGGAAGGTGTGTGTCTGTACATATGTACATATCTACATCGTATATTGTGGGCTTGACCCCAAACAGAAGCAAGAGCCCCCCACTCATGATGCAAGTCCATGCGTATGTTCTTTCCACGGGATGTATTTAATGTTATGTGTCCTCGTTTTATTTGTGCGTGTGCGTCCTGCCCTTTGTATTTCTGTATGTAAATAATTCACTTTTGTGTGTTGTGCGTTGTGCGTTGTGCGTTGTGGTACGTACTTACTTCCTCCCCGCCCCTACCCCCATCTTTTCTTCCGTCCCCCCCCCCCCCCCCCCCCCCCCCCAATTTTTCCCCTTTTTTGTTTGCCCCACAACCCAACCCCTGCCCCCCCCCCCCCCCCCCCCCCCCCCCCCCACTCCGCAAGTTTTCCCCTTTCTGGTTTGCCCAGCAAGCAAAGCTCTGGCCAACCTCCTCCTCCTCCTCCTCCCCCTCATGCTTCTCCTCGGCCACCCGTGCGCGCTGCATTTGCCGGGTCATGCATTTCAAGGTTGCACGACAAGGGCTGTCTCTACTCACGCCAAGCTTGTTGTCCTGTCTTCCTGTCTCTCAAGATGGTCATGTGGCCAGTAAAGGTTTTTCCTTTCTTCTCAAATCAGGAATCAAGATGAAGGAGGGGCAGAAGGGGGGGGGGGGGGGGGTGACTTTATTCGCCGGAGTGGTATCCGGAGAGACAGGAAGATGAGCTTTTCTCCCCTTTTCTGCTGAAGGGATTGCCATCTTTGGATCTTGGGCTTCCATTACAGGCCGTGATGGGACCAGCGAGACCGCTACAGCCCACAGCCCACAGCCCACAGCCGGCCTGTCGTCTGTCGTCCCTCAGTATGAGTGAGTCAGTGTGAATTGGTGAGTGAGAAGAGATCGGCCAGCTCCCCCCCCCCAATCCCATGCCAACACGCCTTGGACACACCACCTTACCACACCTTGCCATGCCCTCCCCCTCCATTTGACGTGCTGCAGCTCCTACTGCACCCCCAAGGAGACAACAAGCAACATCAGAATTCCAGGTTACAAGGCCGCGCCACGCCCGTCGCTCAAAGTTTCAAGCCTCATTTCGTTTAGTCCATGATTTGGTGGTAGAGAAGATGGTCATATGACCCGACAGAGTTTTCTTTCGTCTCTTTATTTTCTCTTTTCTTCGGCTTCCCGACCAGGGGATACAGAAGAGACAGCAACACAAGAAGGGCCATGTGACACAAGATCACGTTTTGAGTGTCAGTGTCTGGCTTGGCTGACTGTGTCTGTGTCTCTGTTTGTGTCTGTGTTGGTGAGATTTGGCGGCTTCGGCGGTGGCTTTCGAATACACGCAGAGATCGATCCATTGCGTCCGAGATGTACAAGTCGGTGTTTTTGTTTTCCTTTTTCCTTTTTCTGTATTTCTAGTCTTTTTTTTCTTCTTTTTTTTCTTCTTTTTTTTTTCTCTTTTTTCTCTTTTTTCTCTTTTTTTTTTTTTCTCGTTGCTCCCTTCGGCCCCTCTTCACCGACAGCTTCACCGACAACCCTCACTTATCGCATCGGTCAGCGCCGTCCCAAGCTCCGGAACTCACGATACCAAAATCTTATGCCGAGGGAGCCATTCAAACACCTTTTCTTGGCATCAGCTTTCACCATTTCCCGCCTGTCAGGCTCTTTTTCTATTCGCTGGTCGCCCCCCCTCCAACGTCAACACCACATCATCCATCGTCCATCATCCGTCGAATCGCATCGCATCGTTAACGCAAACACTTTAAAGCTTGTTGCACGATACACATGTTCGTTCAAATCTGACAGCTGCTGGATGATATGCTAATCGAGCAGCCCAAATAAGACCGTCTCCATCTATATAATGCCGGCGCCCCACAGCGCACCAACACATGACCTCTCAAACTTAACTCCCCCCCCCCCCCCCCCCCCCCCACACAGAGGAACTCTCCCATACAAGGGGGTGTGCATACAGTGATTCTCACGATCTTTCTTTCTTCGTTTCCTTTCCCTCGTTAAGTGAGTGCAGCTGGTATGCCGCTTCTCCTCTCTATTAATAGGTACACATGCAAGCATAGAGGCAAAAGCGAGTGTGAATTTAGCGCAGAGGAACAAACTATCGTGACCCCCCAGAAAAGACGGGCAGGGCAGGCAGCCTTGATTGCGGGGAAATAAGAAACAAAAAGGACACCCAAACAAAGACGCCTGTCTCTTTGACTTGACCCTACCAACGAAACACGATAAACAGAAAAAGAAGCTCCAGCCCGAATTACCAAGTCAACCAAAGACTCACCAAGTGAAGAAGCGCAACACAACAAACCCCAGGAAAACAAAACATCAAAGCCACGGATTCCAGCCTTTTATCGCCATCCATCCTCGCCGCCCACGAGGCTCTGTTCCACATCGTGAGACCAGACAGCCAGCACACACCGTCCGTGGTCATCTACTCGTCACGTGAAACGCAGGCTGTTCATGGAGCCCCAGGCTTCTTTTTTGGGTCTTGTTCTCCAGATCCTCCTCGTCGCTTGCTACTATCCCCCCATGAGCTTGTTACTCGTTGATGGCGTGAATCAAAGTAGACACATGGAAAGCCTGCCATAAAAAAAGCAAAACGTTAGCATATAGTTGATGATGATGAAGAAGCCGAAATCTTCCCCGAGGAAATACACTCACCATTGCCCGGTTCTCCGTCATAATACGGAATAAATCGTTCAGCGAGCCCGAAAATAGCAGTGCCTTGCGGCTATGCTCCTTGCCCTCGTCGTCCACATCGTCCTTGATGTTGCGCGCAATGTTGCGCAGCACCAGCACAGCACTGAGCGGAATTCCACCTGTCTGCATGGGCGCGTTCGGGTTCTGCTCGTCCCGCGTCATGACTGTCTCGACATTGACCACCTTGACTGTCTTGCGGGGAACGATCCAGTCCTTTTTTGCGTTCTTAGTCGCATTGTTACTGCTGCTGGTGTTGCTATTGTTGACGTGGTTCTTTTTGCTGGCAGGCAGCTGTGTTGGTGTTGGAGGCATAGGCGTATTGGACGCCGACGGCGTTGCAGACTTGCCCGCCAGCCCGCCGCTGTGGCTGGGCGGCGCCGAAACAGCAGGCGAAGCGGTCTCGGCGTCAGAGGCACTATCACGAGACGTCCACAGACTGCACGTGTGTGTGCGGACGTGATTGGCGAACTCGAGCAGCGACATCTCGCGTTCCTCCTTGTTGCGGCTGCACCCAGTCCACTGGCAGGTGAACTTGGCGACGCGATTGGCCAGCTTGCCGTCCTCCTTGGCCTTCTCCTCTAGGTGGTCGATCAAGATGTGGTTTAGCATGTCGCGAGCATTGAGGTGGTACTTGGAGCATTTGCTCTTGACCTTGGTTTCTTGGTTGGCCACCACCCACGCACAGGCTTTGCAGGACTGGCCCTCGAGATTGACGGGGTTAGAGCGTGGCCGGATGCCCTTGATGATGAACTTTTGCACGTTGTTGTTTTCCACCACCTGGGGCATGGCGTTCTTGTAGGCCGTGGTGCAGTTGCGTATGAAGTCTGCCGGTGTTATCATGGTCAGATCTCGCGCCTTGAGACGCGACACAAATGCGTCTTGGTAGGCCTGCCACGCCGACAGCTGCGTGATGTGCGACTGCGCGTCTTCCTCGAAGCAGCACTGGATCCAGCGATGCACCCGCTCGGGCTCCTCGATAGTCATAAACTGGTCCAGGAGAGCGCCGGGTAGCGCTGCTATTTCCAGTGGCGCAGGGAGCGTCTTCTCCGCCTCGACGACGAACTCGTGGGTGAAATGCTTGGCGCCGTGGGAAAGAAGCAGCACGAGGTATGTGATGAGTTGAATGGTGAAGTCGCCGTGCACAAGCTTTTCCACATTGGACACCACCGCAGTGTACTGGTACAGGAAATCGAGCCCCGCATCAATCAGCTCTTCATCGCCAAGCAAGACGTACTGGTAGATGCGCTCAAGCACCTCGACAGGCACGTTCTCTAGTGTATTCGCTGCTTCCAGGTTCATTGATATCCGGCCCAGAGCGCGCAGCGAAGACAGGATGACTCCGCGGTCGTTGGACTTCATCTGGCCCAGTAGACTGACGTACAGCGGGTCCGTAGGCCGGAGGACAATGAACGGCGTGATCTGTTCTGCAATGTCCAGGGCGGCATGCTTCAGCTCAACCACCGATTCCAGGTTGGGCAGGTTGAGGATGATGCACAGCAAGTCCCTCGCAGGGGCAAATTCCGAAAGGTAGTGCGCGTTCTCCGGCAGCGTGACCATGTTTCGTAGGGTGAGGAGAGCTTCATTGGAGAGCGTGAGGCCGTCTGCAAACTCGGCTGGCTGAAGCTCGTCCTGCACGTCTTTGGGTGTCAGCCGGGCAATGCGGTCGAGGATATCGGGGCAGCTCTGAAGCCCGTCCAGAGTGCCAACGTCGGCCTTGGTCGGATCAGGCGTCCAGGCGATGTTCCAGTTGACATGGTAGAAATATGAGCCGACTTCGAGAGCCTTTTGTACCAGGCCCTCTACTAGGCCGGGGAAGGACTCGAATTTGTACTTGTCGCCTCGTTCGTACGAGATCTTGACCAAGTGGTTCAGCGCATAAGTCTGCTCTTCTTTGAGCCCGGATCTCAGCGCGTAGAGACAGCGCAGGTAGATGTTGGGGCCCTCGTAGCCTCCTGCAGGACACACAAAGAGAGGGGTTAGAAGGGGGACGAAACATGGGGATTAGACCGGAGATGGTTCATGGGTAGTTCATGGGTAGTTCACGGGTAGTTCTCGGGTGGTTCACAGGAAGAGTACGTACTGCCAGGCTGGAACGGTGGTCTGGGCCCGCCTGCTGCCAAGAGCCGGTCTGCTTGTCGTCTGCGGACGAACTCTGCATGGTTGTTGCCGGGCGTATCCACGGGCTTGACGTTGATTGTCAGGGTTATTTTGGGGTCATACGGCTCCGTCGGCGCATCGACCAAGTCCAGCTTCTCGTTGTAGACGCCATGGTTGCGAGGAATGCGCGGTTGTTGCGGCAGCATGTGTGGTTGTGCGGCAGCATGCCCGTGCATGGGGTGGGCATGGCCGAGACTTTGGTGCATTGGTTGTTGGTGGCCGTGCCCTTGGTGGAGGTGGTGGCTTCCGGGCGTCGGCGTGCCGTGACCCATGGGTGCGTGCTGGCGGGACGCTGTTCGGGGTTGTCTGGACGAGCCGGTGTCTGGCTGGAAGATGACCCTTTGCGCCGGTGTCTCGCGCAGGCCGCGGGAGGCACGGGCCGAGAGAGGGGTGTTGGAGGCTGCCGTGGCGCCGCGGGCAGGCGAGTTGAGGTCGACGGCGGGCTCAAAGCCCATGGTGCTTTCGCGCTTGTATCCGCGGTAGTTTTCCCTCGTTCTGGTCAAAAGGCCGGCACCCTTGGCGGTGACATCCTCGAGAATGTCCTTGGGCGGGGGTTCCCGGTTGTGCACAAACTTGATTTCGTAGGCGGCCAGGTTCTTGTAGAATTTCTCCTTGAGCGCAAAGGCCGTCGAAGCCTCGTTGGCGGAGATGATGCCGAGCTCATTGGCGATGCGGCGCCACGCAAGCTTTTCATCTGAGATTTTGTCATAGCCGCCGTTTGCTACCACGTGCTTGAAGACCTTGAACAGGTCCAGATGGATGTTGCCGACTCGCGGCTCGGCGTCGAAGTTGGTGCCGCGCTCATTGTGGTAGCTGCGGACCTTGTCGATGAACTCGGTGTATTCGGGAGTCCGGTCGATCCTATGGAGCTCGAGCTCGCCTGTAGAAGCCATGCTGCGCAGTGTGGTGATCCGGGCTGGATCGCGCAACGCAATCGGGGGTACACGGTCGATGTAAGGAAGAGGGCGTTGTAAGGCCAGCAAAAGAATTCACCCCCGAAAAAAAAAAGTACCGGCAGGGCGCAAGCGATGATCCGAGGCTGTGCGGCGTGAGGGCTGCAGAGAGCGGGAGTATCAATAACAGAGGTGGAATAGGGCGAGAAAAAAGGGCCCAAAAAGGCTTGTTGCTTGGTGTCGCAGCTCTTCTTTGCCTGTGGCTTCGGAGCTCTCTTGTCGCGTTTCTCTACGCCAGATCGAAAAGGCTGGACCAGCAACGCGACAAACGACAGGGAAAGGCTGATATTTTGCGCCGGCCAATCAAAGTGCGCATTGGCGAGGAAGAGGGCCCACTCTGGTTGTTGTTTTATCGGCAATGGGTTCCTGTTTTATCAGCACGTGACTGGTGTTCTCGGTGTGCAGGGGTGGGATGCGTTCACCGGACTTACACAAACGAGAAGGGTTGGTGTAACCCTATTGACGACAGAACATCACGACAAGTTGTTGGGAGTTGCTACATATTCTGTAATTGTCCACGGGCGCCCTTGTTCTTTATGCTGTGCCGATAACAGTACGTAAGCTAGCATGTGAATTGGATAGATCATCTTTTCCATCAGCTCATTGGGGTTGATAGCACACTAAATTGGGAAACTACCCGGAAAAACTCTGCGCCTTCCAAATGCTCTAGCCACACACAATCACAGCCTGATAGGACACGTAAGGCCTTTGGACACTGTTCCCCTCACTTCACCTCTTACAAACCCCCCGAAGCAAGCCTTATCTCGACATTGCCGCCATGTCACCGATTCTCAGCTTGTCACACACCTCGATCGATCTCGCCCGGGCTGTTGTCGCCAATCATGACCCCCGCACAAAGCAAACCACTGACAAGTCCGCCTTTGGCCATCAGGTGTTCCTGGGATTCCGCGTAGAAACCTCAGCCTATGGCATGGGCGCCGGCGGGACAATCTACGATAGCGTTGCGATGACACTGCAATGTGGCACCGACCAAGTCGTAAGTCCCCTGCGCCTTGTATTTGCGGTACGCCGTGGTCACTGACAGTGCTTGTCATATAGGACAGGGTAGATCTCTGTGGTTTTCACACCAACAGAGGTGGTCGGCGCTATGAGATTCAATGCAAGTTTCCTCGGCTAGTGATGAAGTACGAAACTGGCTCTTCATCGATGGTAAGAAGACACGTGAATCACGCCTTGCATTTGGGCTCTGACTGACGCCAATAGATCGTTCGTGTGCTCTCGGCGGAGTTCAGAACGGAACTGGACTTTGAGCGCATCATCCGTCTTTTCGAAGACCTCAATCTCAAATACAAGCCTTTCATTGCTCAGAGAACACAGGGGACTGTCCATAGAGGCTCTACAGCCTCTCCATTCACCACTGGTCCCGCCACTCATACCGTTGCACCCTATCGGAGCGTCCACACTGCTTCACCAGCTCCAACATCCAGCGCGTTCAGATCTCAAGGCTTCGACTTTGGTGTTAGTGACAGGACATTTTCGTCTCTTTCTCAATCCTTCTGCCAAGACCCACCCACTTCCTCCTATCATGACCTGACTGACATGAGAGAGCTACCAAGCCGTTCCAGTCCATTCAAAGGGGACCTTTATCCACGCCCTGGATGCTTTGCCTCGGATATCGAAAGCCACACCCAGCATTTGCCTTCTTCACAAGATGGCTTACTGGGGAGATATGGGGGTATTGAACCACACACCATGTCCGACAACATTTCCACTGGTTTTCTGCGTCAAGATAGCAGAACACTGATGCCACCTCCTCGGTACATCGGCGTGGCCAAGGCCCTTCCTACTCCGACCCAAACAGCCATAGTTCCTATCCCCAGACCCGAACAGTGCTTGCCGTCAGCCCAGGCCTCAGATCACGGTTTTGATAACACAGAATTGAGATCATCTCCCGTGAGAGTCATGCAGCCCCTTCGTGTAGGGGGAAACATTGACGACTTCTTACCTCCACCCCGAACACTTCCTTTTACCACAGCAACACAAAAGATGCCAGAAGAAACCAACGTTACAGGATCATCCGAAGACAATGGTGGTGGTGGTGGTAGTGGCAGTGATGTTGAGTCTGCCGAAAGTGACGAGACAGAATCTACGGATACCGTTGACATTGTTACTACTGATGCTGCTACCGAGAAAGTATCAAAGGCCAAGGCGAAGACACCAGCAAAACCGACCAAGACTCAATCTCCGAATAAGAAGGCTACGGCTGTTTCAAAGCCATCGCCCAAAACAAAGAAACGCCAAGCTGAAGCAAAGGCAGGAGACGAGGAAATCAAGATCAAGTCACTCAAGAAGAAGCCAAAAGTTGACACAAAAACCACATCGTATTCAAAGACCAAAGCTACTGGCGCTGATACTGCGAAGGCTAGTCCCAGCAAGAAGCACAGCAACGGCCAAAACGATACGACACCCCAAAAGAAAACGGCTTCGTGCAAAACCTCACCCAAAAAAACTGCAGCGAAAGCAGCAAACTCCAAGACGCAAAAGTCACCTCAGTCAATCAAGGCAAAAGGCAACGCAACAAACCACTCCAACGCCAAAGCTTGTGGTCCAAAGTCTCCAACCAAAGGCGTTGCTGATGAAAAGAAAGCGATGGCAGCGGCGTCTTCCTCCTCCACTAACAAAACAGACACCGAACCCGGTACCGAGACAGCTGTGCCTGCAAATGGGAGCGCCGCCGATAGCGCCCAGGCCGGCCATTCTTCAAAGTTGCTGACAAAGGTCCTTACGGGGCTTTTGATCTCGCCCTCGCATATGTTTGCTGCCATCGAAAAAGACGCCTCCTGGCTTTTGGGCACCTAGTAGCTTCTATGCGCCTCTCCCGAGACGAGACGTCAATGTTCCACTACAAATAAGCTCATGCACGGATCTTCCATGGCGCATTCACCGCAGGAACAGTGGATCTTTGGCCAACGGTTCGTTTCGCCGGGGTGCTCTGTATTTTTCAGCCGCACTTTTTGGCTGGCTGGGTAGCCGTGCTGTCTTTTCAAGTTTTCTGCGCGATCTTGCTGACACGCGGCGGTACCGCTTGAGTCGCCGGCGTCGGGCTGGTTGTAGAAACGGAGCAAGTTTGTCGAGAAAGGATTTTGGTGAGCTGGTCGAGCTGGTCGAGCTGGATGCGCTGGATAAGTCGGACGATCTACGCGAAATGGGGGGCCTCGCAGATATTGGAGAGTCGAGTGGCGTGACGGTGACTGAAGGGTTGGCAAAATCGCGAGACTTTGACGGGAGAGTGGCTAGCCAGCTGGGGAAGGCGGGTGCAGCGGAGATTTTGACAGTGAGGGTGATGGTGGCGTTGGTCCTCGTGTTGCCTTTCGACTTGGCGATGCGCTTAGTGTGTTTCGCTTTGCGGGATGGCATACTGAGTGAGGCTCGTTCGTGTGGGCAGTCTATAGCCAATATCAAGACGACTTGACGATGGCCAGATGGATATGGATGACTGGTGGTTGTTATATTCCGCGATGTGTGTACGTCACTAAAAGAGAGCTTCCATCTGTTCTCTTGGATAACCATCTTAACCACATGAACAGGTTCCAAACATGCTGCAGGTTTCAATTGACATGTAATATACATGATACAATGCCAGACATCGCAAACCTGGCCAATGCAGCTTGCATGCTGCCCCTGAACGGCCAGTCTCCAACCATGGGCTACTCCTTCTTCGCGTCCTCCGTGAACCGCAGACTAACACTATTCACGCAGTGCCTCTCGTCGGTCGGCGTCGCATAGCCCTCGCCCTTGAACACATGGCCCAGATGGCCGCCGCAGTTGCCGCACAGGATTTCCGTGCGCGCCATGCCCAGCGAGCGGTCCTCGTGACGCACGACGGCGCCGGGAATGGAGTCGAAGTACGCGGGCCAGCCGCAGCCGCTCTTGAACTTGTGCGTGGCGCGGTACAGCGGCGCGGCGCAGCCGGCGCAGGTGTAGACGCCGGTCGCCGGGTGGTGCGAGTCGTACTCGCCCGTGCCGGGGCGCTCGGTGCCTTTTTCACGGAGGACGCGGAATTGTTCTGGGGGGGGTGCGAGTCAGTGGGTCGTGTGTGATGTGACGAGAGAGAAAGGGAGAGGTGAGTCGAGCGGGGCTGGAACAGCGCAGGCTGCATGGTACATACCAGGGCTTAGAACAGCACGCCACTCATCGTTGCTGCGTTTGTCCGGGAACGACATTGGAACGGCAGGAGTAGCTGAGAAGAAGGCCCGCAGTGACGAGATCATGTACGCCGGGTGTCTCTGGGTATAGTAGACGGACAGCGGAGGAGGAGAATAAGAAGAATAAGAAGAAGAAGCGCAGGCAAAACGGGGTCTGAGTAGGGCACGTGCACAGGATGAACGGGATGTGCAAAGGGCTGCTCGAGAGAGAAAAGCCATGTGATAGGGCTGCGGGCGATACAAATGCAGATGAAACGGCGTCGTGGTATTCCGGCTCGTGTAAACGCGCGGAAGAGGAGGCGGAGGAGTAAGATGACGTTTAAAACGGCATCTGCTTTGGGTCTAGCGTTTAGGCGGTGATGAGTCAGCAGACAGGGTTGAGCCTAACCTAACCCTTGTGACACCATGTCGTCCCATTGGCTTAGACGATCTGCACCATATATGTACGTACCTGACAACGCAACTCTGCAACGCTGTCTCTTTGGGCGCCGAGTTTCTTGTTGCCATGTCGGCAAAGGCAAAGCCAGACACACAAGTGATAGGGCCATAAGACCAGAGGCACTGCTGACATGGCAACCGTGGACTTGGCCCAAAGAAGACTCTTTGCTTTTGCTGGAGTGCTTGTCCCCTACAGGCGAAAAAGAAAACCCTGCTTGACGATGCGTACCCCTCGCCTGTGCCACACATGGCGCCTCTAATTCGTCCCGCTCCCCCCTCTCACCGCGGAGTACAAAGCCCAAGGTAAAAACAAGGCTGAGCCCACACCGGCTTCAAGCAAACACATGCACACATGCACACATGCACATGTATGCCAGCTAGGCCACACCTCACGCCCATATTCTTCCCCCCCGTAGTCCGGCTTTTATACATACATCACACTAGGCCATCTCCTCTTCCATCGCCTCGTCCCTTCATCCACCACTGCACCCATTTCTCATCTACATCGCCATGTCAACCCATCTATCATCACGCCGCTCACGCGCCGCTGCCTCCTCCAGCACTCCCAAGCACAAGCACAAGCGCACCAGCCCAGCGCCACAGACACCGCGACCTCGGAGCACGTACGGCCCGAGCCAGAGCCCAAGCCCAAGCCCGAGCCCGAACCTGAACCACGGCGATCCGCGCAACGACATCGACCGCCGCTCGCAGGTCGTCGGCAAGCCGCGATACAGCCCCAGCACCCGGACCAGCTTCAGGGCGAGTCCCAGGCCGCGCAGCCGGCGCACCACTACGCACGAGAGACTGCGCCGCATGTACCGCGACTTTGCGATTGAGGGCATCGTGCTGATCGAGCTGGATGCTGATCTGCCGCAGCTGGTGCGGGGACTGTGTTTTCCGAATGTGAGTTTGTTGGTTCGTCCGTCTTTTCTTCTTACGCAAAAGACAAGCGAAAAAAAAAGAGAGAATCCCCTGCGATTCCGATGACTAACCTCCCTAGGTCAACATCTATCTCATCCCCGACTACCAGCTTGCCGAGGCTCGCTCTATCGCCGAGTTCCACGGGCTGTTTCCCTCTGCCGAGTTCTCACTCACGTCGAAGCCGCCCTCGCACGCGCACGATCTCTCGAACAACGTTCTGCAGTACACGACCAACCACGTGGATACACCGAGCCTGGAGGCTGGTCGTCTCTTCTTGGTGCCACTATCTCTGGCTGGCATCTCGGAAGGTGTTGCTCTGCCGTCTGTGCCCGCGGACGCCAATACCGACAATGTGTGCCCGATGCTGCACGTGCCGTTGCGCCATGCGAGAATCATCTTGGTGAAGATTATCCTGCGGTTCGTGCGCTATCAACGAAGCAAGATGCGCAAAGAGTATGCAGAGATGCTGTACAAGTGTGTGGCCTGCGCCATCTCGTCTGTTGTCTTCCCCAAACAGAAGCTTGCCGGCAAGCAGCTAGAAATGGGCAGAACGAGATCGAGGCTGACGGCAGACTAGAAGATCAGTTGACAGAGAAAGAGAAGCAAGGTATATTGAGAGAGACAGGGGTTATGGGTAATACAACGAGTGCGGCTGCCACACAGTGTTGTGCTGGAAGTGTGCGCATAGGCTACATACATGCATACATACATACATAGCCAGGCCAGGGCTCATGACCAGACCAGACTACATAATACTGCAGAAAACAATTTCATGTTTTCTCTTCTTCGTTCACAATACATACTCAAAAGTTGGGCTTGCCAGAGTAACGCTCATTCTGCAAAACCTCGACCCAGTAGTTGTCCGGATCCATCAGGAAGGCGACGTTGGTCATGCGGCCGTCGGTCAGGCGCTTCTTCCACTTGCAGTTGTGGGATTCAAAACGCTCACAAGCAGCTTCAATATCATCAACAGTGATGCCTAAGCGTGGAATGGTCAGTAGATGTATGCGTTGACGGGGTAGATGTCGGGGTGTCGGGGTGTCGGGACGCCCGGGCGGCTAGCGGACTTACACAGATGGCCAAAGCCTTGAGGCTGGTCGTTGCCATTGTGGTAAGAAAAGGCATCGTCTTTTTCGGTGCCGTAGTTCCAGGTCAGCTCCAGAATGCCTTCGCGGTCATGAGTTGATCCGTCGGCGGCTAGAGGCTGGGTATCGGTGTATCCCAAAAAGTACAGATTGAAGCCGGACTTGGGGGATTCGTGGGTACGGAGCAGGGTCATGCCCAGAATCTCCTGGTACCACTTGAGAGATTTTTCAGCATCCTTGACCCGGATCATGGTATGGTTCTGGACAAATTATTAGGAGCGGATGGATGACAGACAGGCACAGAGGAAGGGGAGAAGGGGGGAGGGGGAGAGAGTGTGTGGCTGTGTGTGAGAATGTGAAAAACAGGCGGCATTACCATCCGGTAGGTGTTGACGTCAGTAGAGGTCAATGCTGCAGTTTCTTCCAGAGGCTTCTGGCCAATAATCTCGACCCAGTAGCCGTCGGGATCCAGCGCAAAGGCAATGTGCTTCATGGAGCCGTCAGTCAGTTTCTTCTTAAACTGGTAGCCAGCGTCCTCCAGGCGCTTGCAGGCGGCCTGGATGTTGTCGACGCTGACGCAGATGTGGCCAAAGCCGCGATGAGGCTCCACATTGCCGCTGTTCACTTTGTAGCCGGCGTCGTTTTCGGTGCCGTAGTTGTGGGTGAGCTCAATCAGGCCTTCTCGGTCAAAGGTGTTGTTGCCGTGTGAAAGCGAGCCAGGGTTGTCATAGCCAAGGAAATACAAATCGAACTTGGCGTCGGGGAATTTGAGCGTCTTGACGACCTTCATGCCGAGGAACTCATAGAATTTGACTAAGTTGAGGGTGGGCAGGTGTCCAGAGGTTAGTTACGTCACGTGGGCCAAGGAGCAAACACGTGAAATGACCGTGAATGGATCAATGACATCATGACGGAAATGTAAAAAAGGGACCTGTAAAACAAACGTACGTGATTCCTTGGGGTCTTTTACTCGAATCCTGGGCGCCAGCCACAAGCGTGTTAGTGAGTGATGCTACGCATATACAGACAATGGAATGCATGGGTTTGGACGTTGGATTGGATTCTTTAGCCGGCCTGGCCTGGTTTGGCCTGGCGTTGGGTGGCCCTGTCGTCCGTTAGACTTACATGGAGTGATTGAGCTTGTAGTTCTTGACGTCAGTGGTTCCAGCCATGGTTGCAAAGCCGGGGCACTGCAGAGGCCTTTTGAAACGGGGAGTTTGGCTGGTGACGATATAAGACGAGCTAGCAGCAAATGAAGCCGGGCGCAGAGGGAGTCGCGAGGCCAAGCGAGAAAGGCCGAAGAAGCTGTTGGTTAGTGTCGGGGCTAGGCGTATAGCAGGACGTGCCATTCATCAAAGGGGGGGCGGGGCCGGAGAGAGGAGAGGGCAGATGAAGCGGCGTCGAAGCTGAGCAGGAGACGGGAAATTGAAGTTGACCGGCGTGGTGTCGTTCTGGGCGAGAGTGAGTTTCGGGTCAAGCCTAGTCGAGGTGGGTAATCGGGAGGTTAGAAACGGAGGAGAAAAGAGGAAGAGGAACAAGCTAAGCTATGGCAGAGGAAAATAAGGTGACGGCCGCTGCCCCACTATTCGCAGGCTGGTGATGATTGGGCCCGCCTTTTATGGGGCTCATGACGACGGAGCTTGCCCAAGGGGAGGGACGACAAGGAACAAGGAAGCCATGCCTAGGCAGGCAGGCGGGCGGCCTTGTCAAGCGTGGGACGGGACAGAGGTAGAGTGACATGCACATGAATGGGACTATATAGATGTAGATGTATTTCTGTGTATCCGCAATGCTTGCACATGCTGGTGCTTGTACTTGGCCGGTACTTTGACGTTGCTGGCGGCAAGTCACGGTCGCTGCTTCCCTCTGGCTGCAAGCGAGATGTGGAACCAAAAAAGAAAAAGGGAGGACCGGGACAGACGGGGTTGTCCATATTGGGGTGGTACAAACAGACGGCGTTTGTTATTATGTAAGTGCATGCCCTGTCCGTTGCTGTTATTACTCTGCAACTGCAATAAGACAGCGCGGGACTTGCTCACTCTCGGGTGAGTAGTTTCTGAAAGTGGCAAATGGCGGCCACGGCCAGCCTCTTCGTTTTGTGTACATGTGGATGTTACTGTGAAATAAAAGGAAACTACCCTCACGAGAGACAAAGAAACCCCCTTCAAAGTCCCTTCTTTGGGCCTAGAAGCAAGGCTCCCTTTCTTCCAGCCCACCAAGCACACACGCACGAGTTACTGAGTGAGGGAAGGAGCTTTGGAGAAGAGGAAGAAGAAGAAGAAGCAAGTTCCCGAAATTGTTGCCTGCTGCAACGGTTTGTCAGACATGCCGCACCCTGGCAGGAGGATGGAGTGTGAGCTGCACTGTGTACTTGTGTGCTACAATGGCGAGAAAACCGTGTGCAAAGCGCAGACATGGCACTGTCCTGAGCACTACTGTGGGCAATTACGCGATTTACGGCGAGAATGCTTGTCCCTTGTCAGCACTTCGCATTCCGATTTTTTCAGTCTTTTTCAATATTTCTTTTTTTCTCATTTATTCTTCTTTTTTTTTCCCTTCTTCCATCGCCAACCCTTCAAGTATCGCCGCTTTTTCCCTTTTTCATCTCTTCCCCCCCCCCCCCCAAAAGTATCATTCACAAACTCCAATTCAGCCTCGTTGCTTCTCACTGTATTATTCCATTCGCTGTTTTCTCTTTTTCTGCTCATCTCAATACATCTGTGCACGCACTTCCTTCTAATCCGTCCAATCGAAAGCCCCGCGCTGTTCTGCTACTGCTTCTCTCTATCTGGCGCTGGCTCTGGCTCTCTTCTTATACTCGCCATTTTAATTTTCCTCCGGTTCATCTTTTCTATTTATAAAGCTTTAGATTCACCTCGTTTTTCTTTCCTTTTTGCGTCTTCACGCCTAGTCGATTTTGCTTCTCGACATTCCCTGTCGCTGTAGTCCAGCAATTGGCCTCCCACCGCCTCGTCTCATCTCTCTCGTCTCTCTCGTCTCTCTGTCTGCCTGCGTTACTTTGCTTGTCTCCTGGTGTGCCTCGGGTCCCATTGCTGCCGGCTTCCCTTTGCCACAACCGCCGTATTACTTGTTCTCGACCGTTTCTCGTCCACACACATGCCCACTGGAAATATGCGAGGCCGTCCGCGTGCCGCTGGTGCGCTTGCGGCCACCCGGGGCTCCGTCCTCTCCATGACGCGCCTCTTGTTCCATTCGGTGTTTGCTGCCGCCGCGCCCGTAATAAATTCCAAGCTCTCAAATCGCGCCGTCGACGAGGAACCGCCGGTCGAAGGCGGCGATCTGGTTGCGCTGTACATTACATCCGCCATCCTCGTCCTGGCCGGAGGTGCCTTTGCTGGCTTGACCATTGCGTAAGTTCTTCCGTCTCCAATCGCCGGCCATTCGGCTCTTCAATTGTTGCCTCATTCCTCCCGTCCGTCAATTGTCGCTAACAGCCCTTCCTTCGTCCTTCGCTTCAGCCTCATGGGCCAAGATGACGTCTACCTCCAGGTCCTCGCCGGCGATACCTCCGAACCGCAAAATAAAAACGCTCAGCACGTCTACGATCTCTTGAAGCGCGGCAAGCACTGGGTGCTAGTGACCCTGCTGTTATCCAACGTCATTGTCAACGAAACTCTACCTGTCGTCCTGGACCGCTGCCTCGGCGGTGGCGTGGCTGCTGTCATTGGCAGTACCGCTCTCATCGTCATCTTTGGCGAGGTGCTGCCGCAGTCCATCTGCGTGCGTTTTGGTCTCCAGATCGGAGGCTTCATGGCTAAGCCCGTGCTCATTTTGATGTGGCTGATGGCTCCGCTGTCTTGGCCCATTGCCAAGCTTCTGGACTGGATCCTGGGCGAGGACCATCCCACCGTGTACAAGAAGAGCGGTTTGAAGCAGCTGGTCAATCTGCATCAGACTCTTGGTGATGTGTCAAATCGTCTCAACGCCGACGAGGTTACCATCATCAGCGCTGTTCTGGATCTCAAGGACAAGCCCGTTCGGGACGTCATGACCCCCATGGACGACGTCTTTATCATGTCTGAAGACACCGTTTTGGATGAGCGCACCATGGACCGCATCCTGTCTGCTGGGTACTCCCGTATCCCCATCCATGCCCCCGGCAGCCCGAGAAACTTTGTTGGTATGCTGCTTGTCAAGATCCTCATCACCTACGACCCCGAAGACTGCAGCCGTGTTTCCGACTTCCCCCTTGCCACCCTGCCCGAGACCCGCCCCGAAACCAGCTGCCTAGACATTGTCAATTTCTTCCAAGAAGGCAAATCGCACATGGTTGTTGTGTCTGCCTGTCCCGGCGAGGATCATGGCGCCATGGGTGTGGTGACGCTGGAGGACGTCATCGAAGAGCTCATTGGAGAGGAAATCATTGACGAGTCTGACGTGTACATTGACGTCCACAAGGCTATCCGCCGTCTTACCCCAGCCCCAAAGGCCCGCATCAACCGCCAGGAGCCCATTGAAGCTGCTGATGTGAATGTTATAAACACTGCGCTTGCCGTCGATGACGCTATTACTGCGCTGGAACTGTCAAACAGCCCCCGACCTGTCACCGCCACCTTTATGATGCGCGCTCCTTCCAGCGATGGCCGTCCGGACTGACTCCTGTTGCCGTCAAGGCCAACCTGGATGAGATGCGCCAGCAGCTCAAGCGTCTAGGACCCTCCAACCCTGCCATGAACCCCAAGGATACCAAGCTGGCCTCGGTCAAGATCAAGCATGTTCTAGGCTCTCCTGCTATGCGCCCTCTTGCACCCGGCCATCCTCACGAGCACGGGCATGAGCATGTTGGCGATGATGAACGAACTCCTCTTCTCTCCACCTCTGCGCAAGCCTCACCATCAGCCTATACTAAGCTATCCGCTATCAGTAATGCTGTCAACGGAAACGGCAGAAACAACACGATACACAGCTACGGCGATTCCCACGTACACATGTCAAACAACCAGCCGAGTAAAAATGAGCTGGGCGTTTCTATGCGTGCTCAAACGCCTCCTTCCAAATCCCCAACGACGCCAGAACATCCAACCAAGCGTTCGTCCACTTCCTCCACTCGTTCAGGCAGCCATAGCCCTGAAGTCAACATTTACCGTACTCCCGGCGGCGTCATCACGGAAAGCATCATCGAGACGGGCGGCGTGCGCAAGATTGTCATCCATACTACAAGCTCCGGCGACGAGGGCGCCAGCGGCAAGGCGCCGTCGGGAAGCATGGCCACGGCGTCGCTGAGCACCGGGCGTGGCAACTCGGACGACGAAGGCGGCTCGGACAACGACGAGAGTAGTACGCCGCTTCTAAAAACAGAATCCGACACAGCAGCGGCGGCGGCGGCAGCGGTAGAGGCGACGAATAGTGGCGCGTCAAGTAAAAAGAAGAACAAGAAAAGAAAGAAGAAGATGAATAAATAGAGAGCACGGCGGAGGAATGGAGTCGGTCTTTGCGCGAGACGATATATGCATAGCTGCCATGCTCACAATGGAGCAGGGAAGACTTGCTTGAAATACAACAAAGGCCTTTGTCACGAAAACTCGATGACGTCATAGGGACCATCTATACTGATCCTCTTTTTAGCGTTTCCTTGTCGTCCTTGTGGTTCTGTGATGTTTTCTCTGTCTATAGTAGGGCTGTAGTCTCGGCATCCTTGTAGGTATATAATTCTCTGTGCTGAGGTTCTGCTATAGCGGTAAGGGGAGTATTGAGTGTTTATTCCGCGAGATTCTTTTCTTTTTTCTTTCTTTTTTCTTTCTTTTTTTCCTTTTTTGTATTCCTTTTTTGTACTTCATTTTCCGCTTACATAATCCATCCACGATTTTCCTAGAATTATTTCATTCGTGATCTATTTACGTGAAGCCTGCTGCCTGTTAGTGGAGATCCGCATTACGTCATTGTCGCTCCGCCAGAAGCTGTTATTCCATCACCATCACGACAGCCAGATGTGAATGAACCGAGGCAGAAAATCAAAGAACACACACACTAAATGTATAAGAAAGGAACGAAAAAAAAAAATGTAAAATTGATCATGATAGTTTTGGACGAGGAGTTCGTTGGAGCAGGCAACTTGAGGAAATGGAGAAACGAGAGAGAAGAAGAAGAAAAGCAAAGAAAAAAGGGAAAAAACGAAAAAATACACAGCGCCTCAAAATCCTCCGCTTCTGTCAGTCTCTACTCCATCATCTTGACGTAGTTGCTAGGGAATATTCCATGGCGGTTACCAATCATGCCGGTCCTAGGAAGAGAAGTCAGAGTCTGTCCCCAGTATAGAGAAGAAGGAAAAAAGAATATTTACCACCAGTCGTTATCACTCTCCGTCTTCTTCAACACCGTAATGACATCGCCCTTCTTGAACGCCAGGTCGCCCGGCTGGTCGGCCTCAAACGTGAACATGGCCACAGCCTCGTTCTTCTTCATCAGAGCCGACTTTGCGCCCAGGTTGGGCTTTGGCGGTGCCGGCTTGCGGGCTGCTGCGGCGGCGGCGGCAGCCCCGCCGGCCGAGGAGCCCAGGGTGCTCCCGGTGTTTGTGCGCGGGAACGGGTTGATGGATGCATCGCGTGTCGAGGATACGGTGCTGCTGCGCGTGAGATTGCCTCCGGTAGTGCCGTTTCCAGTCCCAGTGGTCTGCGGTTGCTGTTGCTGTTGCTGCTGGCCAAAGTTGGGGCGGTCGTATATGGGGTCCTGCCATGTGCTTGCGCGCGACGGACGGTTGAAGCCGGATTGCGAAGAGTGGTCGGCGGTGGGGCGGTAGTTTTGCGAGCCGTTGTTGGAGTCGTAGCTTGGCGCGTCGTTGTACATGGTAGGGTCGCCACCTGTGCCGGCAAAAATGCGCGACGCCAGCATGTTCATGAGCGGGGCAGCCTGCGGCGGCGGTGGTACTGCGCCGGTCAGCAGTTGCATGGCGGTCAGGCGTTGGCCGTAGAGCTTTTCGTTGGCGTCGCTGCGTTCGATGATAGCGGAACCCTCTAGGGAGACGCCGGCGAAAAGACCCTTGGTCTTGGAGTATGCAAAGACACCGGCCACACCCTTGAGCGAGGCAGCGCCGGCGGCCTCGGCGTTGCGGCCGACGGGACCAGCGGCAATGGAGACATTGCCGCCGAGGGTGAGAGAGCCTGCTTGGGCAAAGGAGCGGACGGCGCTGGCGTCGTTGAGAATGAATACAAAGTCGGTGATCTCGAAGCCAACCTGGCCGCCAAACCCGGCGCCAGCAGTCGCTATGGCACTGGGAGCGCTCCAGCTGCCGTCGGGAAGACGCGCAACCACAAGACCGCTACCAAAACGAGCGGAGCCGAGGAATCCGGCCTTGATGACGGTAAGGATAGCGAGGCCCTACAGAGGGGGGAGGGGGGTATTTGATTAGCTGGGAAGCAGCACGAGGAGGAGGGGAGGAGGAGGAGGAGGAACAAGAAGAGGAGAGTCAAAGACAACCCCTCGAAATCTGTCGTACCTGCGCTTTGGCGAGAATAGAAGCGGGAATGATCTTGTCGGGACCGAAAGACTGGCGCGGATCGACAAACGAAGCGAGGATTTTCCCGCACTTTTTGCATTCGGCTGGCGAGAGACAGAGGAACAGGTTAGAGCCATGATGGAGCAGAGACAGAGGCAGCGAAAGCGAAAGCGAAAGCGAGGGATAAAGGAAACTTACAGGAGAGCGACGACGGTAGCGGGTTATGGAGACCCATGATGCGCAGGCAAACAAGAGGAAGACTGGAGGAGACTGAGAGAGCGAGAGAGAGCGCGCAGGCGGGCGCAAGAGGGTAATCAATGGGGTGGTGAAGCAGCGGGTAAGCGGGAAGAAGAAAAAAAGAAAAGAAAAGAAAAGAAAATAAGGCGGGGAAAAAGAGAGAGAAAAGAAAAAAAAGCAAAGAGGGAAGAATTGCGATGACGACGGCGGGTATCTTTTTTTTGCGGGCGGTTTCTGTTGAAGATGGGGAGGAAAAAAGAAGGAAAAAAAAAGAAAAAAAAAAGAATTGTCGTGATGCAAACAGCAGCCTTTGTGTGACTCTCCAAATTTATCAATCTTTTCTGTCTTGTCAAAAATAAATCGATTTATTTTCGCTCGTCTATCTTTGGATTAATTAAGCAAAGCAAAGCTCGTACAGCACAGCACAGCACAGCACAGCAACCGTTCTTCTCTTCTTGTTGCTGGCGCTGTGATGCGGAGAGCCCGGCTTGTGCGCCTAGCAATTAGCGACGTAATAAAAATGATAAATAATGATAAAATAATTCCGCAATTTTCTTGTCTGCAGTCGTCGTCGATGATGGTGATGATGATGACGATGATGAAGCTCTCAATCTTCCATCACGCAGCATGCCGTGAATGGTTGGGATGCCTCAAGTGAGGCTGTGCTTCCACATGGACAGACAGAATATTATATTCATACAAGGCTGGCGGCATCTGGGAGATATCGCTCTATCGATAGAGAAGGAAAAGGAAGGCGCGGATACATGCACACCGGCAAGGCACACCGGACAGCCTCTCTTTTTTTTTGTTTTGGTTGACGACTCTTTCCGTGTACTTGTACTTGTGTACCTGTACTTGTTTTGTTTGTACCTGTACCTACTTATATCAGTACATCCAACTCTTCTCTTTCCCTTTGCCATCACACTCAAGCTTGCTTCCTTCCCCCTCTTCCAAGGCAAGGCGGGGTCCAAGTCCACCTTCCTCACATGTCTCAACCCTTGCCGCCGCCCTCCCTCCCTTCCTTTCCCGTACCTTAAACCTTCTCCAGCTCAAACATCAGCGCCACTTCCGCTTCCTCCCCTCAGCCACACCCTTACGTCATTGCGCCTGACAAAACTCCAGCGCCTCCCCAACACTGTGGCGCTCAGTTCGATTCGTCCGTCCTGAGACAAATCATAGGAGAGACAAGGCTCCTGGAAACCTGGAAACCTGCAACACAAGCGAATCCAGGGCCAGACTTTAGTCTATACATAACATAGAACAAGTTGTCCCAAGCCAGCCAGCCAGCCAGCCTTTGCTGTTCTTTGCTTTGTGTCTTTTGTTCTCGGCCTTTTTGCTCTTCTTTATTCTTTTCTTCATTCCAATCTTCTCACTGCTTAAACGCCACACATACCGAACCAGCCACGACACCACACCACGTCCTCTCAAGCTCATCGTCTTGCCCGCCAGATATAACCAACGCCGCCACCATCTCAACCATCCCGCTGCGTCCTCTCTCTCCCTCTCTCTCTATCTATCTCGATTTCCTCCGCACTTCCGCCAATCATGTCCGAAGCGTACGAGCGCGAGCGCCAGAACAACGAGCGCCTCAACGACCTGAGCGCAAAGGTGTCTGCGCTCCGCAGCGTCACTGTCGATATCTACGACCACGCGCGATCGCAGGACGTGATCGACTCGAGCGTGAGTGCCTCTATTATCTCCCTCCTCCCTCATTCTCCCTCGCCCACGTGCCTGTCCGCTAACTTGTTGTCGCCCTCTTCTAGAACGATACCTTCTCCTCCATGACCACCCAGCTCAAGGGCTCCGCGACTCGTCTCACCCGCATGGCTGCCTCCGGCAACAAAGTCGCCATCTTCAAGCTTTCGGGGCTCATAATCGCCTTCTTCATGGTCCTGTACTATCTCTCCAAGATGTTCTTCTAAAGCAGAGACAAAGAGCCCTACAAGATAGCAAGGCCGGTTTCTCGAGATCACATACTCAATTCTCTCTCTGCCTTGTCCCCCATCGCATTGTACTCTTCATTATTTGCCTTTTTTCTTCCGTCTTCTTTTTGGTCTCGTCTTTCTCCTCCTAAAAGACTACTCGTTATAGCATTGGGCTCGGCGTTTTGTTTTCTTCTATTATATTCTGTTTTGTTGCCTTTGTTTTCTCATACTCTGTACTGTGTACTGCTTTTTTGGTCCTTTCTCTCTCAGCTGGCTTGTTGACAGAATATATTTGCCATGTCTCCCTATGCTCTCTCTCTCCCTCTCTCTCCCATCTGTGAATGTGGAAATCATGTTCTTGGTTCTTATTGATAAAAGGCCAGCCTCACTATACATTAATACATCTCAAGGAATCCTCCCCCCCTCCCCTCCCCTCCGCTCCCTCTCCCCGTCCTCTCCCATTTTACCCTCCCAAAAAAAAAGAAAGAAAAAAAGAAAAAAAAAAGAAAGAAAATCACTGCCACACGTTCGAAAACAAGTCACTATCACCACTCGCCGCTCCACCAAAACCCTTGTTGCCTCCAGGCGCCGCCGCACCAGCCGCCGGCGTGCTATTACTAGCCCAGCCACCAAACTCTTCATCCGCTGCCACCTTGGGAGTAGGCGCAAATCCGCCCGTCGCGCCAGGGACAATGCTCGTCGAGGCAAACGACGAGCTAGCAGCAGAGCCCCAGCCAAAGTCGTTGGTGGGGGCCGCCGGAACCGCGGTCACAGCAGCAGCTGGTGCTACTGCAGGCTTTGCAGCCTCGGGCTTGGACTCGGAGCCCCAAGCATTGTTTCCCCATACGTCAGAGCCGGACCAGGCATTGTTACTGCCGCCAATGGTGGATGTTGTCGTGGTGGTGGGGACAGCGGAGGACTTGGCAGTAGATGGCGTCAGGTTAAAAGCCGATGCCGATGACATGGGATGTGAAATTCCGGGGGCAGCGGGGGACGGGGTCGACAGGTCAAAGAGGTCACCCATGGCCGACGGCTGAGCAGGTTTAGAAGAGGAGGTCGTCGAGGAAGAGGCAAAGTCGCCGAATCCGCTATAAGATGGTTGTTTGGCAGGGTGGGAAGGAGCAGCAGCAGCAGGTTTAGCGTCAAAGAAGCTACCTCCACCAAGGTTTGCGAAGGCGTTGTTAGAGGGAGCCTGAACGGGCGACTTGGAGCTGCCAATGCCGAAACTGGCAAAGGGATCAGCAGGCTTGGGAGAAGAGGCGGGGGCTGCTGCTACGGGGGCAGGAGGGCCGCCAAAGCTGAGACCACCAAAGGCATCGTTCAAGCCACCGAATGAGGCCTGATTCTGGTGCGCAGGCGAGCCCATACCACCAAAGCCACCAGCGGCAGCAACGGACGGCTGTGCAGCGGCAGCAGCAGGCTGGGGACGGGGGGCCGAGGCGTAGAGGGATAAAATGGACTGCTTCAGGTCAGGGCGAGACTGCCCGGCACCCGAGCCGGAGTTTGATGTGGATGAGGGGCGCGAAGGAGTAGACGTAGCATCGCCAAAGAAGTCGAGGCCAAGAAGTGAATCGCGACCACCCGAAGGCTTCGCAGCCGAGGACTTGGCCGTTGCCTTGGCCGAAGCAGCAGGTGGTGGGGTGGGCGAGGAGCTGTCTCCGCCTATCAGGTCGACCTGCGGCGGGGGAGCGACAGCTTTGCGGGCGGCTGGTGCAGAGGACTGGCCAATGGAAGCTTTCCTTATCGACTCCTTGCGCTCGATGTTGTGTTTCTCCTTGACCAGGCTCAGGGGGATGTCTTCATCGCCGTCAACATCCAGGCTGGCGGGGTCGGGGCGGGGGCCGTCCATGGCCCAGCGCTTCAGCTCGTACTTGGTGCGAATAAAGTTTTCGATCTTGTTCTCGGAAGGCACATGGCCATTGGCCAGCTTGGTCTCCCAGTATTTGTTGGCGCGGGCATTGCCCCAGGCCAGCACGCTCGCCACCTGCTCGTCGGTCCAGGAATCGAGGTCGACAGACTTTACACGGCTAATATGCGTACCCATGCTACGGTGAATGCCAGAGCAGCGAATGCAAATGAAGATGCCGATGTTCCAACTGGCCCATCTGGGGTCTGCAACCAGTCAGCACAGATACAGATCAGACAGATGCTGCTGATGCTAAGCAATCAGACACGTCTGGGAAAGGGCAGGCATTGGCTACTCACGCTTGTTGCGCTTGCAATCGGCGCATACTTTGTTGCAATCCAGCTTCAGGAGGCTCTTGATCGTCTGTTGGTTCTGGGCTATCCGCTCAGCAGCGGGGTTTTGCGGACGGCGAG
Source organism: Chalaropsis ovoidea (assembly GCA_038407185.1). Taxonomy (NCBI): domain Eukaryota; kingdom Fungi; phylum Ascomycota; class Sordariomycetes; order Microascales; family Ceratocystidaceae; genus Chalaropsis; species Chalaropsis ovoidea. Next base: position 52,703 of record JAXHKQ010000058.1, read on the forward strand.
ACATGGTGATGGCGGGCGGGGCACAAAGAAGGTCGAGAGTAAGAGCGGGCGCGGTGGTGGGCGGGGTTGGATCGGGCTAGGACTGCCAAGTCAAAGAGACGTCGTATGTTGTTGACAGATATGCGAGCTTAGCCAAGCAGAAGAAGAAGAAACAAAGGGCTGTTATTGTTATCGGACGGTCTTCGATATCAAGATTGCTTTGTCAGAGAGGGAACAGAGCGCAGTAGCGGCAAGGGAGGGCCCCTGGTATAGAAGAGTTCAGGTCGAAAAGGAGGCCCTGCTGTCAAGAAGAGCGTGAGAAGAAAACGATGAATGGCGGAAGCAATTTCTAGCGGTCACAAGAATGGAAGAGTGCGAACAGAAGATGGGAAAGCGGTGAAATTAATAATGCGGCCGCTTGAAAGTTGCGATGGAAGAAGAGGATGTGGGAGGGAGGGAAAAGACACATACACAAAGTTTGTATGCAAGCTTAGGTTTCAAACGGACTGCCAGGGTTAAGCTCTAGCTAGGGTTATAGTTTCCATAACCCTACGCAATACAAGGGTTAAATAGACGACCATGGGGCAGTTAGATCGTAGCGTTTCATGCTTTTGAAGGTTATGTGGAACAAACGGCGGCGGCGTCTCAGAATGACCCTCTACAGTGTCTCAGCCCAGAAGAGAGAGGGAAAGAACCACAGGACGGTGGAAGAGAGGGAAAGAGGAAACAACAATCTGTGATCGGCCGTGGGATGCCGTAATAACCAAATTCGCAAGTCATGTACGGCGGATACAAACATAAAGCGCCCTCGTATCACCAAGTACAAGTACAAGAGTACAAGCATACAGCTTTGCTTCTGTCCTCGTCGCATGTAGCAACAACGAAGCGCAAGCTCGACTCTTGGGAAGGAACCTAGGAGGCGAGAGGAAAGAAGGAGAAAAAAAATGGCCAAGCAACAACGCACGCACCTGCCAGCTTTTCTAAACGGCCGAATCTCGAGACTGGGGCGGCGTGGAGGGGAGGGCGTCGAAGGCGTCGAAGGCGCTTGTTCGCGACTTCCCTTTCTGGCCCAAGTTCGTCTTAGTAGCTGCAGCTTGCCACGAGCAGCGCCTTCTTAGTTTTTCTCGGGGCCTCCACGTGCCCTGAATTTGCAGAGTAATTACTCAAGTCAACCCGCGATATATATATATATATATATCACTTCGAGCCCCTCTTTGCCGTCTTTTGTTCGCTTTTCAACTTCATCCCTCTTTCATTATTTTCGTTTGTCCTCATGCTCAGATCGCTTCATTGTTCCCTCTTTTTGTTCTTGTCTCTCTTTCCTCCACGGGCCCGCCCCTGTATGAGCCCCGTTTGCATCGTCTCTTCTGTCTTTGACCGTTTCTCGACTCCTTGGCCTGGCCTTTAACCTTCTGCGCCGTTCTGGACTACATGGGCTTGTCACAAATCCTTCTGTCTTTGCCTCTTCTCCTCCTGCCGCTGCGTCCCTGTAGGAGCAGCTGTCTCCACCCGAAAAGAACACTGTACCTACATACCTGCCGGTGCTGATGTTGCATCACATCACGTCTCTGCGACTTGACGAAAAACAACCTTATACATGTATATGTACATGTCTACATGTCTACATCCCCGCCCCCTGATCTTTCTCTTTGCCTGCCTGGTAACCACTCTCATTGTTTCTTCTCGCGTTTGTGATTTATTAGCCGGGCCAGGGGCGCTACGTACTGGTCTTCCTTCATGTTTCCTCTTCCATGAGCTCGAGCCAAGGAACTGCCGTGGTCTGTTTTTTTCTCTTATTTTTTGTTTCTTCTTTCTTTGCCTAGACAAAGTCAAGTCTGTTCCTCTCCCTCTTTCTCCGTCTCTCTTTTCTTTTCTTATTGTCGTCTTCTTGCTTTGCTTCTCTCCTGTCTACCAGACCTCCAGACCTCCAGACCTCCAGAATCCCCTTCACTCTTTACGCTGTTTCCACCCTGTTATCCCCCCACCGTGGCGTCTCTAAAGAAGACCGCGGGCGCGGCCTATATGAAAATGGGCGTCGGATCGGCTGCTGCCGTTCCAGTCCCCGCCCACCCTTCGCCGCCGTTCCAGTCACCGCCGGGCCTCTTCAACAAAGAAGGCATTCTTGAGCCCGGCGCCCATGAATTGACCGAGCGCAACAGAACGCCGGATAGTCGGAGCCACGGCGTCAGCCATGACATAGAGTTCAGGACGTACCGGAGGCGCTGGCTGGGCATGTTCCAGATGTTTCTGTTGAACCTGGCAGTCAACTGGGGTGTAAGTTTGCGCCTTTTCCTGGCCGATCCTTTCTTCTTGCAACACGATAAGACCACACACTGACAACATAATATGCATCCAGTGGCTCCTCTTTGCGCCTGTCTCAGACCATGCAGCCAAATACTACAACACGAGCAAGACCGGCATCAACTGGCTCTCCATCTCCTACCAGTTCTCCTACTGTCTATGCGCGCCCTTTACCATCAAGCTGCTGCACTTTGGGCCCAAGCCGTCGTTCATGGCCGCCTCTGCGCTACTGCTCGTCGGTAACTGGGTGCGCTATGCCAGCTCGCATTCGCGGGACGGCGGCACCTATTCCCTCGTGGTGGTGTCGCAGGTGCTGATTGGGCTGGCCCAGCCGTTCATCCTGTCCGCGCCCACCACCTACTCTGATATGTGGTTCACCGAAAAGGGCCGTGTGGTGGCTACGGCTATAGCCACGCTTTCAAACCCGCTGGGTGCAGCTTTGGCGCAACTGATTACTCCCATGTGGGTGAAGGAACCCGGCGATATTTCCAATGCCGTGTTCTACGTTTCAATAATAGTGAGTTGGTCCATCTCCTAGCTTTTCCGCCATACACCACACCACACTGTATATGCCTCATACTGACTGACCTTTCCCCCCAGGCCACCATCGCGAGCATTCCCACGTTCTTCATCCCCGCCAAACCACCAACTCCTGTCTCACACACGTCCATCGTCGAGCGCCCCAACCTGTCCGACTCACTTAGACACATCGCCGGCTCTGTCGAGATTTGGCTTGTACTGATTCCCTTTGCGACCTACATTGGCCTTTTCAACAACATCTCGTCCTTGCTCAATCAGATCCTCGAGCCTTACGGCATCTCCGAAGACGATGCTGGCATTGGTGGCGCCGTCCTTATCGTGGCCGGCCTAGTATGTTCAGCCATCACGGCGCCCATCTTCGACCGCCACAAGAAGTTTCTGCCTGCTCTCAAGTGCGCCGTGCCCATCATCGCCGCCATGTACATTGCCTTTATCTGGATGCCCGAAACGGGCAAGGTTGCCGGCCCATACGTTGTGCTCGGGCTGCTCGGTGCGGCCTCCTTTAGTGTTATTCCCGTGGCACTCGAGTTTTTGGCTGAACTGAGCTACCCCGTCGGGTCTGAAGTGACGTCAACCCTGGCCTGGTCTTTGGGCCAGTTACTTGGCGCGTGCTTCATTGTCATCAGTGACGCCCTTGAGGCTGGCGACGAAGCCAGCCCGCCCCACCACATGAAGAACAGTCTGGTTTTCCAAGCCATCGTCGGCGCCGTAGTTGTGCCGCTGCCCATGTGTATCGGACTGTTTGGCCGGGACACAAGTAATCTCCTGCGGCGCACCAAATCCAATGAAATCTTCCACGGCCAAATCACCTCCGACAGCTTTGTGCGGGCTCAGAGCCCGAACAATGCACGACAGCATGCAGTGTAACGGGTTTGACGTTGGCCGCCTTTTATGACTGTTCTGTTCACATAGTGTTTGCATCCGATTCACCGCTAAATGTCATTGGCCGTTTGTTACATATTGATGATGGCCTTCACATCCCTCTTACAAATACGAATGCTGATTCAGCTGCCAGGGCTATGTTGTTGGTTGGGGTGTTTGACTCCATGGGCACAGCACAGACAACGCAAAGTCACACCACGACGTGACGTGTTTGTGGAGTTTGGGTGGGCCTCTTTTACACACAGCCAAAGGAGCCCCGCGCCGCCCGCTGGAGCCATCCACATGCAGTCAAAATCCAAGGCTTCCTCTAGAGATCCAGTATGGCCTCCCATCTCATGCGCAGATCCTCCATCTCGCGCCATATGCGGGCTCCTTCTTCCTCAACCTTTGTCCTGCTCTCCTTGGTGGCATCTGTAGCGTGAGGGTGTCTGCCCACCACCATTCGCATCAGGTTGGGCACTGCAATCTCCCTGTGCACCTCTTCCACCGTCAAGCTCTTCGAGTTCCATCCCCACCCGTCAACTTCTGTTGGCTTCACATATGTCTTGCCCGTTGGGCTAGCGGCCGCTCCCCATTTTGTCTGTTGGGCTTGCACTTGGTCCAAGACATCCTGTGAGCTGAGGATCAGCCACACGGCCGCAGTCGCACCAGCATACGCCTCGACGGGATGCCAGGGGGACCCGAAGATGCGGCACAAATACATGGTGATGCGATAGAACTGGAACATCCACGCTGCAAGAGGGAATAGCGGCGACGCAACCACTCCAGGGTGAGTGACGTACATGGACGGTTTGGCCTTTTCGCTGCTGCTGCTGCTGCCATTCGTAAAAAACGAGTCGGACAAGGGAGCAACGCCGGGTAGCGTGTGGGTGATGGCAAGAACGTCGGTAAGCCTTTTAGAGCTTTCGTAGGGAGCCAGCGAGGACACGCCTTGGATGTCATCAAGAGACAGGCTGTCCGCTTGTGGCTCGATGCTGCTAGTCCAGATAATGCGCCCGGGCGCTTCCTCGGGACTGGCGCGGCTGAGAAGCGGCATGAGACAGTGGCCGAATGTATAGTGGCCAAACACGTTGGAGCAGAAGACTGTACCAAGCTTCGGTTCGTCGATGATCTACAGAGGCCGGTGATGTATGTTAGCATGTAACCCCCCCACATAAAAGAGAACATCGTCGGCAAGAAACAACTCCATGCATGACATGGAAATGCCGACCAGCAGCACCCAAACTCACCTCACCCGTAGCCTTCTTTTGGCAAATAACATCGCCCGGGGCTGCCTTCTTGTAATCAGGCCAGGTACAAGACGCCAGTATGCCTTCTCTCCACACGCACTTGATCATCTTGACCCAATCAATGCCCGTCCAGCCGCCGAAGCCGGCATTGAAGATGACCGAGTCCAGCTTTGGGATGCGCACATCCGTCAGCTCATCGGGCGTGTCGTCCTTGTCCGGCGGATTGCTGATGCGGCCAGACACCAGGGTTTGCGCCGCGGTATAGACGTTTTTCAGGTCGCAAAGGTCGAGCTGGATGCTGACGATGTGGACACGCTGGCGCACACTATCGGCGATCTTGGCTGCGGTTTCCGCTTCGGTCGTGGATGTCTGCGCGGCAAACGCCTTGGCGGCGATTGCCAGATAGCCGCGTAGGGCGGCAACAGTCTCTCGGGACTTGGACGGGCTCCGTGTGGTCGGGATGAGGACAAGGTGTGACGAGGGAGAGCGCTGGGCGAGGAAGTCGTCAATCAGCTTCTGGCCGATTCCGAGGCCGATTCCGCTGCAAGCAACAATGTCAGTACTATTCCTGCATGCTCACTCAAGGCAGACAGCATGCAAATGTGCATTAGGAGGCAGAGGCTTACCTGTTTGCGCCTGTAACCAACACCACCAGTAGATCATGGCTAGACACTGAATCCCAAGGCGCAGGCATGGTTAGCGATGTAGATAGAGACAGATAAAAGCGCTATCGAGTAAAGCCGGGACAATATCCCGATCTCCGTTCTGACACAGCAAGAAACAACAATAATTGGCATGTGATGCAAGGCCCAAGGAAGGGCCAGGCTGAGATCAAGCAGCGCGCGAAAGGGGTGGATTCACGGGGGGGGGAGCTGCATCGTTGCGTGTTTCTAGGGTTAGTGGGTTAGCACAGGCGTTTGACGAGTGAAGGATCTAGAGTGCAGCCGGCAGTAAATTGGGATCATTTTCCGTTTTCCGTTTTCCGTTTCTTTGTTTTCTTTGTTTAGCTTCGGCGACCAATATAAAAGCCTCGATGGTCATGTTATAGGCAGTGATCGTGTTTGTGTCATCGTCCCGAGTAGTAGGCGTCCTGCCATATGAGACCGCCAATTCGTTCTGCTTACTCAGCATGTCCACCAACGACGTCTTTGTTCTCTTCGTTTATTTGACGAGAGAACAAAGACTGCCTCTGGTGTGAATTTAAAGTCAAACTGACAGTTTAAATAGCCACGACAACTCAAGTCTCTCTGGACTCTCACCAACTTTCTTCAGGTGGCGACAAATCCCCATTCCGGGTCGTCAAGGTTGAGGGCATCACCCAGAGGGTGCATCAAGACAGAAAGCCAGCCTTCACTGAGGACAGTGACAGAAAGAACCTGGCTAGGATGGCTACCTAGTGGTACAGCGTTGTCCAGGGCTACCAGAACAAGGGCCTCACAGGTGCTAGCAACAACCTTCCTGCTATCTGGTCTTGCTCGCGAATTTGCTTACATTATGGGTTTCCCTGCGAACGAGTTTCTGGCTGGGACATGGAAACAGACTCTCATCATTCCTTATTGGAACTGGACGCGTGATGTCAGCCAAGGCGGCGATTGTTGGTGTACGCCCCATGTGGAGACATATCAAGTGTGCCCAGAGGGAATCCAAGATGGGGATGCGGGCACAGCCATCTCTGGTATGAACCCCTTTGGTTCCATTATTAGCGGACATATCATGCTTCATACCAAACTGCCCGGCGTATCATCGTGTCTTGAGGGCATGGCATGTACATCAAGACCCAGGAACCTCATCTCCCGAGTTTGCAGTACGAACGAAGCACCCTGGCGTTCATGTGGATCAAGCATGACTCAAACAACGTCAGAGATCTTGTCTTGTGTAAGGTCTCCGATTCAACCCTTCACGTACGTGTTGGGACGTTCCATAGAACTGGCAAATGCAGTCTGAAGCAAAAGTCGGTGCATGTGGAGGAGTGGGAAGCTGTTTGGCTCAAATAAACAAAATACTTGTATGTACGTTTGGTTGATGTCAATGTTCCGTGCCGTCCCACTTATTACTGTGAAACGTGAAAAAGCCCCACTAAACCACTTCCTCCTAAATATGGCCAGCAGCGCCACACCATCTGCCCCACTCCATCAACCATGAGGCGCCTATCTTATCTTATCTCGCGCAGCCAGCAGTCTTATCCAATAGTTGGTGTGGATCTTACACACAAAGTACCCAGTTTCCTTCCCACAAAGCACAAAATCACGTGTGGGAACACCAGAGGGCACTAAAGCCCTGAAAGCGAAATTCCCAGTCGTTTCCCTATTGCAAGTCTATCCACCACGACCCGTCATAACGCAGTTCGCGACATCGTCAATCGGAAATCGTATTCACCACACAACACATCCGCAAAAATGGCTGACGACGAATACGTATGTGCTATCCCGGGCCCTTGATGCTCTTCATTACCCCCTCTCGAGATCGACTTCACGACCTCATCATTCCCGCCCGAAAATCGATATTGGACCACTGGACAATCACTCCCGCCGACTGTTCAACGACCGATTATCTCACGATTTAAATACACACACATACATACACAAAGCTGCAACGATGCAATGTGAGAACGTAGCGCACTTGGCTAACTACTGTTGCGTCTACAGAACGCCGTTGAGGCTGCTGAGATCAAGCGCAAGAGAACTTTCCGCAAGTTCTCTTACCGCGGTGTCGACCTTGATGCGTACGTTCTGCCTTTTTTTTTCTCTTCTTGATGCATTCTTTCTTTCGATTACACCCCTCGTTCGACAACTCGCCGCGCTTTTTGATCCGATCTTGCATCTTGCCACCAAGTTCAATTCACCAACCCTTGGAATTTTCGACTACGGGGAGACACTGGGCGATTTCTGGTGGGGGAGGGCGAGGTACAAGGCCAGCCCCCCGCCCACCACCGAGACGATATGATGTTTCTGACTACAAGATTGGACTCGATATAAAAAGCGCGGCCCTTGTGCATTCACCAACCTTCATTCTCCCCTCTCGCGGGCCTGATTGTACCTACACGGACTAGGACTAACGATTCTTCTTTTTGCAGTCTTCTGGACCTGAGCTCCGATGAGCTCCGCAAGATCGTTCACGCCCGTGCCCGCCGCCGGATCAACCGCGGTCTGAAGCGCCGCCCCATGGGTCTGATCAAGAAGCTCCGCAAGGCCAAGCAGGAGGCCGAGCCCAATGAGAAGCCCGAGCCCGTCAAGACCCATCTCCGTAACATGCTGGTCGTCCCCGAGATGATTGGTTCCGTCATTGGTATCTACTCCGGTAAGGAGTTCAACCAGGTCGAGATCAAGCCTGAGATGGTTGGTCACTACCTGGGTGAGTTCTCTATCTCTTAGTACGTATCCCCCCCCCCCGCCGCTGTTATTGCAGCTCCAATCTCCCTTTGATCTGGAACCGCAGAAAGCTTCACGGCTCCGTCGATTCTAGCTTTCTGCCCTCTCCAACTCGGCACCTGTCGACAAATGACTAACCAGCCTACAGCAAGCCCGTCAAGCACGGTCGCCCCGGTATCGGTGCCACCCACTCTTCGCGTTTCATTCCCCTCAAGTAAATGTTTGCGTGGTGTTTCTGGAAGGGTTGGACGTTTCTGCATTATCTCGCAAGGTCACACGAGGCAAATGCACATGGTTTGGGATGCCTTCGTGACGAATGAATCAAAAAAAAGTTACGATAGTTCAAATGACGGCAACGAAAGTGAAACTGCGCTGGTTTATATGGGCATGTTGAACATATATGGGGTTTGGGACTCTATTTTTTTTCCCTTCGTCAACTCGGACTTTACCAGTGTGTCGATGAATGATGTTATGCTGGTGGCTCTACGTTTATGGTGTCCTGAGTCTTTGGTTTCCTGGACTCACGCCGTCGTCCTCAACTCAAGTACGCAAGGTAAGCGTAATGAGGGGTAGCTTGACCCTATCATGTCCAGGGGGATGCACCCAATGTTCAACAATGTACAGGGCTTACGGGTACACAGTGTGCCTGAAAAACAGAGCACAGCCAAAAGCACTTGCAGCCAAGTTTTGCACATGACGAGAATAGTATTGAAGTATAGAAATGAGGCTTCTCCAAGATCCGGAGACACTCAAGCCTCACCCACGTATTGTCTTGTCTGTGTGTCTGTCTATGGTGTCTGCCCGGTAACTATGGAAATTGTACCAAGGGAAAAGAAATAGTTACTGGTGAAGATGCAGCTGACTGGTAGCATGCGTGTCTGTCTGTAGTTCTGTATTGGGCGTTGTCTGCAAAGAAGGAGGGCGGCAAAGCTTTACTGGCCAGCGGCCGAGGCCTTGGCGGCTAGAGCCCTAGCCTTGCGGGCCTCGTCCTCGTGATGCAGGTTTCTGTAGTGTTCGGTGACCTTGTCCAGGTTGACGTTCATGCTAGGAGGCACACAGCGCTGGGAGCCAGCGAAGAGAGATCTGTGGGAAGAGGATGGGTCAGTACTGGGAATAGATACGAGCTAGGTAGATACAATGCCCCCCCTCCCCCAAGATAGCGATAGAGAGTAATGCGGAGTGCGGAAGCAACGTACTCAATTTCACGGACTTCGTAGTGGTGCGGCCGGGGCTGGTGGAAGAACAGGAGACGGTCGCGCGCAGCCTCCTCGATGGCGGCAACGTGGCCCTTGTTGCGTTCCTCCCACAGGTCGCCGAGGGCCATGTACTGCTGGAGGTAGCGGGTGATGGCGGGCTGGGTACCGTCGGCACTAGGCCGGGACAGCTGGTATAGGGCGATGCTGGCAGGCAGGGCAGCGGCAAGCATGTAAAAGCCGGGCTACAACGGCGGTGGTCAGCAACTTGTTACTTGTACTTGGCGGGGAATTTTAAAAAGTATGTGCGTCGGCGACGAGGAGGATCTGGGTTAGGGCCGGCTGGTGAAACGGGTGTAGACCTGGGGTAGCCATGCTCCCAGTCCGTGGGGCCCCAGAAAGGCCGGCGGAGACGGAGGGCAAAGTGGTGCGAAAAAGGAAGCCAGAAGGCCCCACTAGCAGCATCAACGAGGCCCAGCAGCGGGTGCTCCCCAGCGACAGCACCGAGGCAGCATAGCAGAAAAGGAAGTTGGGATGGGTATAGCATACACCGAAGGACTCGTTTGCCGGCGCGGCATGTTCATGGTGGCCGTGGCCGTGGCCGTGGCCGTTGCTCGAGGAATACCGCTGTTGACTGCGGACGGGACGGGCGCGCAGCGCCAAGCGCAAAGCCCTCTGGCGCACAGCGAGCATGGCGTGGTTGTGAGTAAAAGGGGTCGTGTGTGTGGCAGAAGAGAGAGCAAGTAGAGAATCAGCAAGTCGCAAAGGCAATTGGCGCCTCGGGTTGGAGCTCGGCGGCGGGATATGAGGGCTATTCTTGTGATCGTTGGTGAAGCTGGATTTAGCAGGGCTTCTATTGGCTGCAAGCTTGCTGCGTCGGGTATTCTTCGGGTAATCTGGGTTCATTGCTTGGTGTGGGGGAGAGAGAAAGGTAGGGTAATCTTGATGTCGAGGGCTCATTTAGTGGTGTGGTATATTACGGTTGGCATATGCTGCTTCATGGTTTGCAAGGCACCCTGCTTGTGAAATGGCAACCAGCACTTGAAATGTTGCAGTCCAAGTCGAGCTGTACCATCACCAGTTTGTCCTCGATGCATTTGTGGAGATTCACAAACCCTAACTAGCCATGAAAGGCCTACTCCGCTTCGGCGTCCGTTGCGCCGGCTTCTGGGACCTTCTAGATTAGCCTGTGGGCCCTGCACGCCTTCATTTCCTGGGATGGCCGAGCAAAAGCACCAAGTATGTTCATGCGGCGGCACGACTTGGGAGGGAAAGAGCGAAGCATTGACGCCGCAGCATGTATATTTGCATATTGATGACACATCACACGGAACAGTGGGGCCAAAGCTCTGTCATGCTCACGTGACCGATAGCATGCAGGCCAGGACACAGGCGACTTAGATACCTGGCGTTAAGTGTTGAAATGCAAGATCTCAAACTGGCCAGAAGAGCGTTTTGTTTGCAGTTTGTTTTCATTTTCTTTCATGTCTTTTGTCTTATAATTACAGACTGGCTTTCTTCTTTCTGTGTCTCTCTTACTCAGCAGCACAATCTGTTCAGCCTTGCTTCAACTCAACATGCCTTATCGCCAGCAGCGGCCTCGCAACAGCTGCAACAGCTGGGGCACCTCCAAAAGACTGGGAGCCAAGCTGATGTTTGCACTGGTGCCCTCGATTCTCGCCAGCGCATCGCCTCTGCCCCCGGCCGGATCGAGCCATGAGCTCATCTGCCACACTTCGGACCCGGCGGAGTGCTACCCTAAAGTCTTCCAGCCCACAGATGAGTTCCGGTCTGTGCATGACGACCAAGATCTGCCGCCGGGGCTTCACGTGCGGATGAACATCTACACTGGCCGCAAGGAGGCCAAGATCTACCACCCCGAGGAGGAAGACGACCCCAACACAGACGCGGTTCTGGTCGATGGCCACGGCACCCTGATGACGGTCGACCAGCCGGAAGATGCCCACGACATGGCCCACCAGGATGGCCCGATGGTGGGCTACTACAACGCCGGCAGCAACGTCTCGAAGAAGGCGCTTCCGCAATCCGACGCCATTTTCACAGCGCTCGAGAAGCTTCACGCAGGCGATGTTGCCGAGGGCAATGCGGCTCTGGATGCGGCGCTAGAGTCTCTCGAGGACATTTCTCACGACGTGTACTACGGCGAGCTCATGACCTCGGACTACGACACTGTTGCGGCACTCATGTGCTTCTCGCTTGACCCGCCCTCTGCGGGGATTTCCCTGAAGCAGTACCCGCGCGACCAGGTGGCCAGCTACATTCTTGCCGGGGCGCTTCAGAACAACCCCAAAGCGCTGCGCGAGGTGATGGGCAAGTGGGACCAGCTGATGAAGCACACGTGCGGGGATAAACGGGGCCCATTGACGCAAAAGGTGTTTGCCCAGCCGATTATCGCGCCCACGACGTCTCTGGGGTCGAGCGCAGATGAAATCAAGAGCTCAGCCCACCGCGTGCGCTCCCTCGTGAACGTGTACGGCGGGCTTCTCCAGGACGGGCGGTTCCGGGCGGCGTTTTTGGCCAGCGGGGGCATGAGACACTTGCTGCAGGTGTTGATACGTGAAGAGCCAGAGCTGGCCCCGGCGCAGCGCCGCGTGGGCCAGGTGGTCCTGGACACGTTCCTGGACGAGGACATGGGCGCGCTAAGAGGCCAGTGGCCGCTGGTTGAGCCGGTGGAGCGGAGCCAGGCAGCAGATGTGTGCCTGGCCAAGGAGACGGAGACGAGCGAGCGCTGCTGGGACTACCACGTGGAGCGTCTCATGCACCGAAACAGACGCCACAAGGACCACTGGACCAAGGAGCTGCACGAGGCGCTGAAGAGAGAGCGCAAGAAGGGCAGTGCGAAGAAGCTGAAGCACTACGAGGATGACGAGGGGCTTGTGGACATTGAGGAGGAGCTGTGAGGGAGCGAGGGCAGGGGGTGGGACACATGTACAGTAGAGAGCGAGTTTTTCTTTTCTTTTCGTTTTAATACTACAGAGACAGCAGGCTGGCTGTCCGGCGCCCATGGCCAGCGTGGGGTGGGATGGTCCCCGAGGCAGAAATGTATACATCCAGGCTGGTTTCTGCATGCAGATATACAAGCACGCGAGGGATACGTCAACCCACATACACTGCCGCATTCTCTGTCGGACAGAAACGGTGATGGAGTGATCCTTTGTGACGGTAGTGTTTGGCAGGCCAGCCAATAGGACGGCGTCTAGAGCCTGCGGCGACATATCTCCAAACGTGCATATAGGGATATAGCCAGCCTCGATCTCCACTGTGCATATATAAGTGTGTGAGTATGCAAGTATGCACATACATTGAAGCAGCACAGCCTGATGGCCACTTTGGGCCAGGTATGTTTCAAGCTGGAATGGCGGTATAAAGCAGAAGCCACAGCCCCAGCGTGCATCTCTTTTTCTTGTTTGTTTCCTGCTTATGAGCAGCAAGCAAGTCACTTTTATACTGCCTTTCCATTTCCATCTGATAACGCCCAAGCCTAAGACTAGAGCCCAGCCAAGCCAGGCCAAGCTGTTGTTCCTCTTATCTCTCTATATTTCCTCGGCCCCTATTGAGGTGTGAACGGGAGAATCTTGTGGTCTTTTTCTTGGATTTGTCTCTATTTTCTGTGAATTTCTGTTCTTTTTTTTTCTTTTTTTTTCCCTTTTCTTTTTCTTTTTTCTTTATTTCTTTTCTTTTCTTTCTTTTCTTCTCATCGCCTCCATCTTCACGTGCAACGTTCTCCACTTTTATCCTCAACCATCTTAATTCGACTATCGTGGTCTCCTTTTTTTAATTCTTTATTTTCTGGCGCAATTAAAGAACATAGAAACCACAACAGCGGCTTTCCACGAGCTGCAAAAAAAAAAACTGAATATACAGAGACGCAGAGAAAAGAACCCCCCTTTGAATTTTTACTCTCCCCTTTTTTTCTTCTATTTTATTGCGCGCTTCTTCGGCTGCCATGTCTGACCCCGCCGCTCTCCCGGCTGCCCAGCCCTGCTGCGACGACGCCACGACGACGACGTCGTCCGGCAGCCCCAAAGTATCGCGCACTCCCTCCGCGATATCGACCTCCAGCGCGGCTCCGAGCGTGCAGGCCGAGTCTGTTGCCGCGTCGCTGTCTTCAACGGCAACCACTGTCGTCGGCTCGGGACCAGGCTCGGGCTCGGGCTCGGGCTCGGGCTCGGGCTCCGTGGCTGGGTTCTTCCTGGGCAAGAAGATCCACTCGTCCTTTTCGTCGGTCTCTTCCGTTGCTTCAGACTCAACGGCCACTGCTGTCCCCGCCGCCACCGCCACCACCGCCGCCGCGCCTGTGGCTATCGACGACTCGCGCAGCCGGCGCTTGAAAAACAGCATCAAGAAGACGGTCTCGGCTATGGGATCACCCCCGACTACGCAGTATGACCTGGAGCGTGGCCAGTCGAGCAAGAGACTGGGAGTGTCGCCAATGGGCTGTGGTATCCAGAGCCATGTCTGAAGAGGAGAGGCGGCGAGAGAGGAGAGGCCGGCACATATACACGTACATGTACGTGTACAAGCCTGTGCCTGTGCCTGTGTCTACGTGTGCGTCTACGTGTGCGTCTCCATGTGCGTCTCCATGTGTCCATGTTCTGTTTACAAGCCGACGATGAGTTTGGCTCCAGTGTGTTGTCCTGCTATCTTTGTTTGTTTGCCCTTCTTTTTGATATTTGCACAGCGTTTTTCCTTCTTTGCTTGCTCTCTGTTTTCCCATGTACTTATTGACACCTTCTACATACTTCCATATGCACTCAATCTATTCTTTAGGCCTTGACATCAAAACGACTGTTACTTATTACGACATCGAGGGGGCAGCACACACTAAAGTCACCAGAACAACACGCCAAACAAACAACAACAGCAGCAGCAGCAAAACATCCACCCCACGTCCTAACAAGCACCCGACATCGTGACCGGGATCGCAGGCTTTGGCTCGGGCGGCGAAAACAAAGCGACAAAGTGTTTGCAGCCTGTTCACATATAACAACGGCTGCTGTTAGCATCATCACCCAGGCCAGGCAGCAGAGGCGCAGCAACAAGAACTCACCTTCCACGCTGTAAAAGATTATCTGGAACACGCCGCCGGGCGTCTGTCGATGCGCCTGCTCATCAAAGTCGTTCGAGAACACGTACAGCTGCAGATCCTTGAGCTGCACGCTGCGCTGTCCCGTCTGCTCCAGCCAGGTCGGCGACTTGGACACATGTGTAACTAGGAGGAGGAGGAAGGGTTTGTCAGTACTAGTCTAGGGTTGTCGACAAGTGGGACTGACCCCGCTTCTTGTGTACCGGCGCACAAACAAGTGGTTTGTCCCACTATTAAAAAGACACACGACGGCGGGGCGGGGAAACTCACTAAAGGCCGTCCATATCGTGCAGCGTTTGTGCTTGCCTTCGTACACGGCGCAGTAGAGACGACTAGCGCCCGTTGTGGTCTCTTCGAGGACGCTCAGGGATCTCTTGTAAATATAGAGATGGAGGTTGTTTTTCGCCCGAGGTTCAAAAGTATCGATGCAACGACCGACTTCTAAATCGGCATGCTGACTGGCTGTGTGTTAGGGTTAGACTGGGGTTGGTGTTGGAGGAGCAC
>JAXHKQ010000588.1:0-11419 GCA_038407185.1 Chalaropsis ovoidea
TAAGTGGGCCCCCCCCCCCCCCAGCCAACAGCACGTTCTAGACCTTGAGGCCCCATGTCACCGTCTTTCACATACTGACTCCTTTCGATTCCAACAGCGACCAAGACAACCAAGATCAGCAGCCAAAGGAAGGGGAGAGACTTCCAATGGTACGAAATGACGACACAGTGAAATCCGCGCCCCTCCTCAGACCAAGACCCAGAGAAAATAGCGGAGGACTTCCCTGGAATGGAACGGCAACCACCAACGCAAGTACCAAAAAAAGACATTACCGCCGGGCGAGATGCTGCTGCTTAGATGGGATGGAAATTTGATAAGGCAAAGACTTGTCTTGGAAGCTATTATACGGGGCGTCCTCCTGTCCTAATCTCCAAGCCGAGCCAACCCACCCTGTCACTGTCACGACGCTAACTAGAATAGAAAGCTAAGATGATTCTCCCCCTTTTCTAGCATCGATTCGGGAAAGGTCGAAAAAGAACAAACGACGTACATTATTGGATTCATGGAAATGTATTGTATGGCAAAAAAGGAATATTATCGGTGTTGGAGGGGCTGTGGTTGATCATCCAATTATTGGTTTAGCAGTTGCCGTAAACATCGGACGGTGTGTTAGTGGGAAAAGGGCAGTTGCTTTAATGAGTCAGTTTCGAGTCTGCACCTGCTATCTTTTTTGTGCCCTGCTTTTGGGGCCTATTCTTTTTTGTGTCTGTCTCTCTCCCTCCCTCTCTCTCTTGCTAGCGGCGCTACAGAAAACAAGCGCCGGTTACCGTATCGTCTACATGTCTTTCCTTAATTTCCTCATACTAGCGACCATCTGGCTAGCCTTTCGTTCTTTCTATTCCTCGCTCGCAAGGCCGGAATCGTCAGGCTTGCTTGCTTTCCTGCTTTCCTGCTGTCTTCTTGGGATCATCCCCTGTTCTTCTACGGGTTGCCCCTGTGTCGCTTTCCTTTCGGTTAATATCGCCCGCAACAAACGACAGCGTTCTTGCTGCATCCTGTAGACGGGGTCTGTGCAGAGCCCAGATTTGAGTTGGGTGGTTTGTCAAGACAAGAACGGGGAAGAAGCAGGAGAAGAAAAAAAAAAGCGCTCATCGATAAGAACGGCCTGAATATCTGTAGACAATACGTGTGCCGCTGCTATGAGGTGCAGAGTAGCACTCGAAAACCCGGAGCATGGCGGACTTCACAGCTAGCTATTGTTCGCATTCTGATATATGCAAAGACAAGTGTACCTCTGTAATACTCCTGGTATTTGTCGTCTCCTGGGCTGTGCGTGCATACCATACATACAATTACTCTCGGCAATATATTTCCGCGTCTGTGCTGTGATTGGTCTGTACCGATATGGACGACGAGTATGGAAGGTGCGTACGTACTGCACTGTATTGTAGATGTATGTTATCTGCGTAGGTTCTTGCCTCACATACATTGTTGGGAGTTGAGCTGCTCTTGCTTTTGGCAACTGCGTCTTTTCCTGGTGACCAACTTTCCTTTTCTGTAGCAGTAGCCCCCCAACTCTCCTTTTCTATAGCAGTAGCCCCCCAACTCTCACAGGTTCTTTCCGTTTGGTCTTCCTCTCCCTTGTTCCTGGAATGGATGCTTAGGCTCTGCTTGGCTGCATCTGCATGCAATTGCTTCTCGTGCTTTTTTTTCCCCCGTTCTACCAACAGGAACAAGATTGGAAGGAACTGAGCCTACCTGCCTCGTTTGAGTTTTTTTTCCTTTCTCTCCTCTTCTCTTGACTTCTTCACTTCCCCTCGTTTTCGTTTGCACCCACTCGCCCCGTGCTGTCCCATTGACGCCCGACCCTTTTCTCTTCCTCTTTTATCCCCTCGTCTGTTCACTCCAAACTTTGTCTTTGCTTCTCTTCGACGCTTGTCTGTGGTTGTGATAAACCACCCCAAGCCCATTGTTCCCACCCCATCCAGGCATCTGTGGCTTCTCATTGGCCCAGCCCGCATATACTATACAACAACCCATCAAAGGCACGAGCTTCAATCGAACAGTCAGGATCTTCTTGCTCCCCCTCTGCTACGCTACAGAGACGGGACAGCCAGCACAAGTTGAAGAGAGCAACACCACGGCCCACCCGCTGTCCACGGTCCACGGTCCACGACTTATCGAGCCTCGCATTCTACAGGTGTCTCGCAGTCCACCGCCTACAGTCCACCGCCTGCAGTCCACAGCCTACAGCCACAGCCTACCTCCACCTCTTCTCGACTGGCTACATAGACCCCCCGCCTGCATCCCCGTCAGCCACCACTTGCTATTTCGGGCTAAAAAAGAGCACTCGCTCACTCACTCCCTTCGCTGCATGAACGCCTGCCCACACCAAGTCCCGGCTTCTTTCCTGCTCGACAACCAATACGAACGAGAACAAACCTGCTCTTGGCTGCCTGGATCTTACCTGCAACGCCAACGCCTTTTGTGTTTGAGCTCTGCTGCCGGCTTGATCTTGCCCGCCGTGACTGTGGATCCTGAAGCCTGTTTCGTTTCTGGTTCTCGCCATCAACCGGCCATCATCCATCATCCGTCGCCCAATCTTGGCTTCTGTCTTTCATGACCTAATCCATTGGCAGGCTGGCTAGCTCACTGACCAACAAACCCCTCGCCTGTCCTGTTTGGCTGACTCAAGTGTCTTGAACTGGCTTCAACTGCTTCACTCGACCCTGCGACCTGCCTGACGAACAGCCACTAAATCCGTCAGACCTCTGCCCCAACTTGTATGACCGTATTGTACCACGACCCGCACCCTTTAACCTGCCTCTTTGACCAAACTCAAGTCTTCTTCGGCAGAGGCCTTCCATTCCTCAGGCGTAATCCAAAGGTCTCAGGCTTAAAACCACCATCCTTGCAAGACCTCCCTTTCGTCAGGTCTCAAGACATCCTCTGTCTCGTGCAAGTCAAGTGCCTCCTCCGAAAAAGTCGACCTGGAAGGACGACCTGAAGGAAGCCCGATACTACCCACAACCTCGTTGTGCGATCAACGACGATACGGTTATATAGAGCTCGGCATCTTCTTTGAAAGAAAAGACTGTGCTCCTCTCCTCCGCTTCCGCATTTGGCATCGAAACGACAAAGCCGTGTGTATTGTATTATCCGCGTAACGCAATCAATATCACCTTGTCCAATCTTACAGGTTCGTAAAATTGCTTCTTTTGTTCTATAAATTGTCTTCTATTTCCCTGGTGCTGGTGCTGGTAGACGACAGGAAAGGACAGGCCTCTTATTCTCCAAGATTTCGTCGTTCCTTGATATTTGCTGCTGTGTACTCATTTGTGCTGCGCTGCTCTGTGTTGCATCGCATTGCATTGCATGCCCTGCCCTTCTGCCTCTCGATGCGGCCCGCCAATATTAAGAGAAATCGAGAAAACAAGGCCTGGCCTGTCGTTTTCCCTTCCACTGCTGGTCTCGACTCGACTCGACTTTAATCATGGTGATTATTCCTGCCCCAGTCGGATTAGTGCATGCTACGCTGAGCTGTGCATTTAGCTGTGGCTTACACGGACCACAATGCTATCATCTCCCCCCAAGACCAGGCCAATGATCCTGGAAGCGAATATAGCGCCTCCAGTTAATGTCAGGGTCTTTTTTTCTTCTGCTTTTTCTCTTTTCTCCCTGTGTACTAATTTGGCTGACGTTGACCTTGCTCTAGAAGCTTTACAGTATATAGATCTGCATTACCCAGCCTGGACCTGCGTTCCTTTAAAAAGGCACCATGGCGCCCTATGATGTTCGTTCCATGGCCCTCGAAAATCTTCCTTTTGTTCTGGTAGAAAACCACGATAGAGACCAAACTTCGTTTATGACTTTTCAACTTCAAAAAGACGACATGACAACAGAGTACCGCCACCACATCCCTCAGCAGGAGTCGAGCCCCCAACTGCATCACGATTATGACCACGACAACGACCATCAGGATGACAGCCTCACTCGCCAAGAAGACCACCACCAAGAACAGCCGCAAGACCCCGGAGCACCAAGCCACCCCGTCCGGGACATGCAAGCTGCCTTTTCCGAATCTTTGATCGAAGCCACAAACAACCCCGATCTGAACAAACCTTCCTTGCGCGAATTTGATCCCAAAGTCCGTCGACAGAGACTCATCGAACAACCAAAAAGTGAGCCGTTGCCTTACACCAGATGGCGCTACAGACCGGGGCAAAAGCAGCACGAGCTGTGGAAGCTGATGGCGCAAATCTCCTTTGGTGTATACCTGCTCCTGAACGGCCGGTCCAACAGCACCGATCAAGTCATCACCATTCTCCAAGGCCATATCGATGATATCGACGAGTTCCTCGAGGTCTCGCTTGAAGATCTTTCCGAAGCTGCACGCGATCTCAACAGCCGCATCCAGCACCTTTGTCTTCCCATGGAGAACCGCCAAGTCTTTGAAAAGCTTCTGGAGGACCGCAACTTCCGAGCCGAGTTGATGAGCGGCAGCGAGACCATTGAGCATGTCATCGCAAGAACCACTTTGTTCCTCGACCAATGCGACGACGATATTTTCAACGGCTTCAGCGCAACAAAGGCCTTCAGCAGCTACCTTGACAGTGAGGCTGAAGCAAACTGGTGTGAAGAACGCCCCAACGTGATGGGCATCTTTGAAGCCATGGTCAACAACACCGATGGCTGGCAAAAGACCTTTATCACTCTCGAAGAAAAGGCCAAGGAGTTGAATGAGCTCATTGTCAGTCTAACCCAGATGGTAGCTGACATGCAACGTATTGCTGCCGAGGTCAGCAGGAGAACTTGGGTAAGCTTCAGTCTCGTTGCACAAGACTTGGGTATGACAGCAACTCACACTAACGTACTTTCGTCAACATAGATTTCTATTGAGCCTTTCTCCGGTCCCCTTCAAGGCCAGGCGGCATCTCACATGTCCCATATTTCTCAAGCTTCCTACGCATCTCCCCCCTCATCATTCTCCAAAGACAGCCAGAGTGTTCGCTCCCGTGGCAGCACTCAACAATCAGTGCCCAGACCGACTCCTCCCACTTCATCCATGTCACAGCACCCCGGAGATGGTGCGCTGACGCCTCCCCCCGATGCCCGATTCAACGTGCAGCTTGGATTTGACGACAGGCTCTCTACGACAAACGAGTCTGAGATGGAGAGACAATCCATCGCTGCCTCGACTGACAACGAGGCCTTCTTGTTGCAACCTAATGTCTACACGCCCAAACTGGGCGGCCACGAGTCTCCTCTCTCACCCCCGGAAAGCCATGCTTCGCCACCCCCACAAGAGCCCGAGATGCTGCTGCTTTCCGACAAGCGCTACAGCAAGAACCACCCTATAAGCTCGATATCAGCATCCGACGCCAGTGCTTCCAGGACTTCTCTAAGACAGAGAGTTTCCCTCAAGGGCCATGCGCCCAATCATATCCATATCCCCCCTCCGCAGCGCCAGACCTCAGCGCCCGTGAACCCATATCAACGGCAGCAACTCCAGCAAATGCAACAACAACAGCGCATTTCGGACTCGGCCTTCAGCGCCAGCATGGAGCACCAATACTACAACCAGCCGACCTCTTCCATCCACAGCGACATGTCACCTGGAATGACGCCTCCGCAGCTTCTGATTCCATCGCCTCAGTCCGAAGTGCAACAGTCCTACCACCCTGTCCTCGCGAGTCCCCACTCGCCTCTGCAGCAACGGCCTCACACCTCGCATAATACCCCGCGCTTCGTTCCCAACACGCCTCAAGAACCTCTTCCCCCCTTCCCTCCTACGCAGCGCATGGTCCCTTCTCGCGCCGGCGGCGGCAGCACACTGAGCGTTGGCACCGCCATGACGTATGACACGACCAACTCCGATGGGACCCAGCGCCAGGTCAAGAAGAAGAAGAGCAAGTTTGGCTGGCTGAAGAAGGCCTTCCAGCTTGACGAGGACGAAAAGGCGGCTTTTGAGGCCCGTCGCCAAATGAACGCGCGGAATCTATATTACGAGGATCGCAGTGGACAGTTCTTGGACGGACGCAGAATCAGATGATTGGGCTTCTCTCCATACGCACCCAACAACTCACTTAACACGCCGTCACTATTGGTGCTTACCACATCGCACTGACCTTGCAACCCACGATGCCAACGGGGCTCGAACATGGCAAAATCTTTCTGGTAATCCTCTTTTTTTTTTTTTGTTTTTTTTGTTTTCTCTCTCTCTTTCTCTCTCTCTCTTTGCTTGCGCTTTTGATCTTATGTAAGCCGGGTCCTTTGCAGCTTGAAGCGATGCTATTTATTCCATTTGTCATTTTTTCTCCATATACCAATGCCTGCTTGCATACTGTCGTTGTTGTTCCTCCACTGCCATTTTTCTTTGTTTTCTTCCGTTCGTACATTCATACATACGTAGCACATATCATACCAGATTTATTATATCATGTAATGGAGATTCATGTTTCGCCAGGGGATTTCCACCTGACGTCATTCGTGTATAACCTTCCAAGACATGCATGTCTCTGACTATTCAAGTGGGTGCTAAGATAAGAGGCGATCACAACAGCCCTGATTCGGGCTCGCCAAAGCCAAACGCCTTGACCCGGCTGAAAATAAACGGCTTCTCGTTCTTGAGCGGAAACAGTGACCAGCGCTCCGAGTCGCCGTTGTAACTCCAGAAGCCCGTCCAGTTGATCTTGTTATTCACCGCCACCTTGCCCGACGACCGCAGTGCCAGCTGCATCAGATACGTATACTTGGGCACAATGCCCTCAGTCTCCACCACCACGTCGCCATCCACCTCGAGGGGCGACGCCTGCTCGTCTGCATCATCATCCGAGAACCGACGCAGCGGGTTCTTGGCCAGCGGATCAGCCATGCGCCAGCGCCCGCGCAGCAGATACGCCAGCAGCGGGTGCGCGCCCGGCACATCAACATCGTCGCGGCCGCGCACGCCGGCCAGCACGGGCACCACGACCGCGGGCTCCTCGGTGGTCAACAGGCTGAGCACGGAGCCGTCGCGCAGGAAGCGCAGGTAGCGGAAGTACGTGACGACGTGCACGGGCGTCCACACCGTCTTCTGGTCGGGCCCGGTCTGGCCGTCGCGCAGGTAGTCGACGCGCGAGATGTAGCAGCCGTTGAAGCGCAGGCGCGGGCGCCAGCGGAACAGCCGCCGCCACGAGCCGGCGTACGGCTTCTGCGCGAGCAGGGCCGCGCACACTTTTTCGGCGCGGGCGACGCGGCGCGCGTCCGTGTGGGCTTCGTGCTGCTGGTGCGCGGCGGCGCTGGCCAAGTCCAGCTCCGTGGCGAGTGTGCCGCGCACGGTGCGGTGGAAGCCGTAGTACATGCCAGAGTAGCCAAAGCGGAACGAGAGGCAGGCGGCGCGCCAGATGCGTTCTTCGGAGGCGACGATGAAGGCCATGCGTCTGCAGACTTGGGCTAGGCGGGCAAAATCGCCAATGTCGTGCGCGGCGACTTGGTCCAGGATGGTGAACAGGATTTCATATGGCACTGAGGCGATGGGGCATGGTGGAGGCGGTGTACCTTCTATTACCGGCGGGGCTGGCTCTATTTGCAAGGCTGAGAAGCTGTTCAGCAGCTCGTCCATGGATAACGGGACTGCGACATCTTTGTCTTGCGTAGACCCTGCCTGCGTCTGTGATGGCGATGCCAGGGCCGGAGCTTGAGCCTTGGGCTTCGAGGGGAAGTGCTTTTGGCGATATGTCTTGTCGACGGCACTGTCCATCTGAAGGGCCTGTTAGCCCCTGGATATTTCTGATATGTTGAGAGCAAGACTCACCCGAAATGCTTTACGGTACAGACTCAGACTGTCGCCCAACTTTCCGTGTGCCTCTTTCTTGATAGCCTCCTCAAAGTGGTCCAATGCAGAGACCAGCTCGTGCTTTCCCTTCTTCTGCGACTCATACTCGAACAGGGACGCGCCAAAAGCCGGTCCTGCATGATCTTCCTCGTCGGACGATGACTCGATGTCTTCAATGGGCGCTGGCTCAAGGATTGCAGAGGGATTCTGGACAACTTCAATGTCCACCTCTTCTTTGGCGACTGGCTGAGCTTGCTTCGGGGCCGTGGCGGTGGAAGACCCGCCGGTGTGGGTGCCGTTATCACCGCCGCTTTTTTTGTGGCCGGTCTGAAGGTCTTGGAGCCATTGAGATCGGAAGTTCTCCAGCTCTGATGACAGCGGAGCAGAGCTTGAAGATGCCATCTCAACGCTGAAGGGGGAGAGGCTGGGAGGAGGAAGAAAACAAGGAGAGGCGAGAGGCGAAGATCTGAGGCTTGCTTGACTGGTACATTGGGTTGTCTGTAGGCAACTGGGAGATGGTGTCAAAAAGAGAAAACAGCGACGCGATGCCTGCTGAGATGAGCCGAATATTATAAGAAGACGTGCAGAGTCAATACGGAGGTGAGGAGGTTAGAACGGGGTGGGGCTATCTTATCGTCGGCGTCCAGTTTGGGCCGAGGTGGGGCGTTGTGTTGGCCGGGCTGGATTAGGAAAGTGCGGTCAAGTAGCGCCGTTGTTGAGTTGCCATTTAACAAATAACAAAAAGCCCACAAAACGCCACAGACAATAGCAAAAAAGGGCGGTCAAACGGAAAAGAACCGAAGGAAAAAAAGATGAACGCTCTTGAGCGAACAACGGAGCTATTGACAAGACTGGGACTCGAACCCAGGCGGATTTCTCCATCAGGAAACTTGCGTTAAGGAACGACCTTAACCTGACGCCATAACCAACTCGGCCATCTTGCCAATTGACTTGTTGAAAACGCAGGTCCTAGAAGCACTTGAATACGGAAGCAAATTGTGTGGAATTCCGTTCTGGCTCGGTAAACCTCTGCTCTTTTCCGCATCAGGGCATTAGGAAGAGTCTGATACAGTCAAGTCAATGCGTGCAATATAGGCGCATAAAGGAAGCAGGCATCTGGGCCAAAAGCAAGGGGAACAGATGGTCAGACCTTCTATTTTGCTGCCGTGATGGCTCCCATCTTTAGATCAGATAAGGAGTCAGAGGGTTCTTATCAGATCTTGAAACGAGAGCTAGCAAGCATTACCAACGCCGAGGCCAGCTTCCGACGTCGGCCCTTTGCGCCAACTGGCTGGTCTTCGGTCGGCTTCTGCAGTGCAGACGCGAAGTCACGTGCGCCCACCACAGAGTTAGCCCCTCCTCTCCCTCTTTCTTCCTCTGCTTCCTTCGCCTGCTACAGCTGTCTCAACCGTCTCAAGCCGACCCAGCCAGGTTGATGCACCCCTGTGCCTCAGCATAGAAGGATTCAAGAGCATTCAGTCAGATTTGCTTGCAGGCGGCGAAAATTTGAAGAAACGAACGGAACGGGAGTGTTCAGCCAGCCAGCCAAGCAACCAAAGCCAAAGCCACCTTCTTTTTCGTCTCTTTGGATTTTGGATCACAGCGATTGATAAAGCATCTTTGGCCTATCTCGAGCGGTGCCTCTAAAATAAAAGCCGCCTCCCCCTCTCTACTATTTGCCGTTGATTCTCGCCTTGGTTGGCCTCCATTTGATTTTCTTTTTATTCTTTTTTTTTATTTCTTTTTATTTCTTTCCAGCCTCCAGTCGCTCAATCTCATAGCTTCCATCCCCATCTTCGAGCTGCCGACAACTTTTGCAGTTTCCTTTTTCTTCTGTATATTAGTAATACATCCACCCATCAACCAAATCAAGACTCCAGAGAAATTCTCCAGAATACATCTCGTGATTTGGCCTTTTTTCCGCGGCCAGTCATGACGGCTGAGTTCTAGCAAGCAGCCGTTCTCTCAGGGTCACATTCTTGATACTCATCTCATCCTCATCTCATACTCACACTCACACTGCCCTCACTTCTCATTCCTCCCCCCACGGCCCGCGCTTCCCTCGGCTTGTCCCTGACCCCGACGTCATCGCCGGCCATGGACGCCCATCATCCGCAATCACAGGCAGCGCCGCCTCCCGTGCGAAAGGCCGTGACGCCCGGCGCAAATGCCGACAAGGAAATCATCACAGCGCCACAGAAAATGGTTTCGGCCATGTCTGGAAGTCTACTCACTTCCTTGCTCGGTAGGTACCACGACCTCCTCGGCATGCCTTTCAGGGCGCATCGCTCCTCTCCGAGTCTCTTATGGACCTCGGCTAACACCGGAGCCTTCTAGTTACCCCCCTTGACGTTGTTCGAGTCCGCCTCCAGTCACAACATCTACGACCACCGACGATAGATTTTTCAAAGCTCGCCCTCACGACGTCCAATCTCCGAGCCTTCCAAACCGCCGATCTGGGCGTGACAGCCTGCTGCCGCGAAGTTTTCTTTGCCGGCAATCCCGAATCCTGCGTTCTACCCCGCCAAAACGTCGCCACAGCCGCTGCCGCCGTCATTGACGAGCAATGCGTCGTCGAACTCGCACAGAAAACTCGCATCAGCTCAACCATGGACGGACTACGCAAGATCGCCCAGAACGAGGGCGTCACGACATTGTGGCGCGGCCTGTCGCCGACCCTCATCATGTCTGTGCCGTCAAATATCATATACTTCACCGGCTACGAGTGGCTGCGATCCGATATGCGCAGTCCCATTGCTCGAGCCGTTCATGACGATTGGGCGCCACTCATCGCCGGCTCCACGGCCCGCACACTGGCTGCGACTGCTGTAAATCCAATTGAGCTGTTCCGCACACGGCTGCAAGCAACGTCGGGCCACTCCACGTCGGGCCATGTCATCGAGACTCTACGCGGCATGCAACAGATGCTGGAAACCAGCGGCTACCGCTCCCTCTGGCGCGGGCTGACGCTGACGCTGTGGCGAGATGTGCCGTTCTCTGGTATCTACTGGTGGGGCTATGAGACGGTACGTGGCAAGCTGGCCAGTATGCGCGAAAGCGGGCGGCTTGTGGCGCAGGACATTGACGAGCTGGGTCGCCCTCGTAGAGCGTTCCAAGAGCTTGAAAATTCGTCGGACACTTTTACCGACAGTTTTGTATCCGGTGCTATATCTGGTGCCGTGGCATCCATCATCACAACACCCTTTGACGTCGGCAAGACGCGCACACAGGTCTTCCGCGACAGCGGCTTGAAAACAGCCAAGGCAGGTTCAGCGCCGGAGCAGAGGTCGATGGTCAAGCTGCTGTGGCACATCTTCCACCACGAAGGCGTGCCGGGCCTATGGAAGGGCTGGGCCCCGAGAACGCTCAAGGTGGCGCCGGCCTGTGGAATCATGATTAGCAGCTACGAAGTCTGCAAGCTTGGATTCCGGGTTGTCAACGAAAACAAAACAAAGGCGGTCGAGGACAATAGACTCTGAGGATCCGGGCCTCTGTCTGTCTTTGTCATGCGGAGGGAAGATGCCATTCCCCCCTTTCTCTTCTCTTCATCTCTCTCTTCTCTTCATCTCTCTCTTCTCTTCATATCTCTCTTCTTCTCATCTCTCTCTCTCCTATTCATCTTGTCTCCTTTCTACTACCTTTCCCCTCCCCCTCCCTACACCC
>JAXHKQ010000589.1:0-11373 GCA_038407185.1 Chalaropsis ovoidea
CACCATCCATACATTATCCCATGGCATATTCCCACAGAGAGAGAGACAGGCCGTCACTTATTCTTTCTCCTCATCCTACAGGCTGTCAAATATGGCTCCACCGGTTGCATTCATGGCTTAGGACTTCCTCATGCTATGATGTGCTCATCTATTCGCATTAAACGGCGAGAAGACTGAATATTTGCCTGCATTTACTAACATATAAACGTCTAGAAAAGTCCATGGGGGCTACGTTGTTGACCCAATCAACCGACCACCCAACGAAGCCCAAGCCCAAGGCCATTGCGCCTGTTCCCTTGACTTTCTTGGCTCCCTAGGATTAGGATGCGCCAAATTTCAGGTAGCGTGTGATTCTAGTTTGTGGGGGAAGCATGTTTAGTGAGCCTTGACCTTGGCTTTACCGACCGACATGTGCTGTACTGTACTGTCCAGTACTTGTACTTGTCCCGTTGTTTTGCCTTGTCTCGTCTTGTCTTGTCTTGTCTTGTCTTGTCTGCTGTCTGTCCGTCTCTTTGTCTGTCTGCAAGACGAGGGAGGGGGAGGGCATCTCGGAGAATTCTTGCCCGAGTCTCGTCTCTTCTCTCTCTGGTTCTTTCATGACACAGACTTTTCAGTATGTGTGCGTTTCCTCGCATTCTTTTTCCCCCCTTCCCCCTTCCCCCTTCCCCCTTCTCACTTTCCTTTCTTTGCTGGTACCTTATTTCCCAACTAAACACAGCCAAGCCAAGTCAGCCAAGCCAGCCCGAGCTTTGGCCTTGCTTTGACAGCTCTCCAACCAACAATAAGGCTATACAACATCTGTGCAATGCAGCATGATGACGCTGGCGATGATGATATCACAGTGCATTGACCGGTCTTGGCTTCTTGCAATAGAGGATTGCATGTGGTAAGCGAGTAAAGACGCAACCCCGACCGACAGACAGCGCCGATCCGAATTATTGCTTGGGTGCAGCCAGCCTTCGTTCTGCATTTGAATGACAAAGGCAAACACATCTCCTGCTTGCCTTTACCTTGTTTCTTCTTTTCTCTTGGTCTGCACAGGCGAGATAATGATATCTGCTCAAACATTCAGGCCAATCAAACAGACACCGTCCTCTTGTGTGCCTCCTTCATTTCTTCACTATCTAGATTTTCTGCCGCCGCCCTTTCCACAGGACCGGACAGGACAGGCCAGGTCAGGTCAGGCCTTGGGCTCTCTGCCCTTTTACCTGCCCATCAGCTAACTATGACCAGCCACTCCACCTACATAGGCCCCTTTGCCCTGCCCCCGGACCTTCCCAGGATTTTGTTTTCTCGCTTCGGGCTTGTCTCCCCTGCTCTTAATATCACAACCGTAGCATTGTAGGAGGGGGCCCATGTCTTTTCTGCTGTCTGCTCGTGCTGTCAAACTGGGTGATCAACAGAGCTTCCTTTGACTTTTCAAGACGTTGTTCTTTGGTACTACCTACAAGAACGAGGTTGAATAGTGAACGTGGAACAGAGCCCGTTCTTTGTCCTTCTCTTTTCTCTTCCTTGACTACTAATATCTCCCTAATCCTTCTAAATCTCAGCCACCTCGGCCAGTATCACTGCAACATGCCTTTTTGTGGCATATGGGGGAGGGAAGGAGGAGGACGGGGGGCGGGGGGTTACACGCGATGAAAGCCAAATGCTACTCAAACCACAAGCCCCGTTCTTCCTGCTTGTTTTTATTAGTCCTCGCATCTCCGTCTCGCTCTCTTCCTCTTCCTTCCCCTCTCACTATCCACCTTTCTCTCCCTCGGTTTCCCTCTCGGCGAAGACACATATCCTGTCGGGCAATATGCACACTAGTGAACCTGTTTTCTGCTTCCAGAGCTTCGAAAGCTTCCACAGGCTGCTTCCTGGGACTGTCGGCGTTCCATCTTATCCAATCTGTATTGATCTGTATTGATCTGATGTTAGCTTTGATACTAATGCAGTCTCTTTATTGAGTGGACACTAGTCGTACATAGCAGAAAGACTTATCATGGCTGGCCAGGCTAACTTTCGTTAACTTTCATTAACTTTCGTTCCCCTCACTCCATCTTGCATGGAGCTATGGTCTAGTAGGCAATGGACGCGAGAGGAGGTACGTACATAATAACAACAGTAATAATGTGATATAGGTGCATGCGTGCTGTGCAGTGCTGTGCAGTGCTGTAATGCGCCATCACACGTGTGTGGGTGGATACTTGACGCAGCAAACTATCAGTGCTGCAAGTTAGTGCAACGCTGCTAGTTGGTTGTCAACAATGAACACTAATACAACAAAGAGGGACTATTTTTATTAAACTACTTGGGTCTTCTAGGAGATCTGGTTAGTCTTGCCATGTTTGCTAGTCTTGAGATTTTAGCAGCTCTTGACAAGCCGTGTTTAGTGTGGTGGTAGTAGTAGTAGTATTTAGTAGCCAAGTTTGATACTAAATATCCTAGTGGCGGGCTTGACTTTGGTTCCTGGTCTTGTCCATTTTCCTGGTTGGCACGCATCGCACAAGCAGCCTAGATATAGCCTGCAACAGACTAAGGCGGGAATGGGGGAGGGGAGGGGAGGGGGATAGAGGACAGGGAGAAAGAAACATGTATTTGCATGGTGATATCTGCCGTGTTGGTTGTTTGGTGATACTAGTACGGGATGAGCTTGGCTAGCGCATGAACATGCACACTGTTTAGCAAAGCTCGGGTCTTTTTTTCCTTCTTTTTTTCCTTCTTTTTTTCTTTTTTTCTTTGTGGTCTGAGTTGGATGTCTGGGTTGGACGTTTAAGGGGGGGTGATACAACACGAGACTCGAAGGTTGTTTTTGTTTTCTTGTGCAACTTCAAGAAACAGCAAGTACAGGACCAAGTAGGAAGGAGGAAGGAGGAAAACGGAAGTTGGAAGCTACGCACGAGCGGATATAGAGGCGCTGGATGTACTCATGTACCAAAGTACCAAAGTACCGAAGTATCGAGGTATCAGGGTAGCCCAAGTACCAATGTACCAATGTACCAATGTACCGTCTCTAAACACATGCAACCGCGCACCACACAGACTCGGAGCAGGACATGTACGGATATTACCACATACCACATCGACAGCATGACTTGCCTCGGCACGTTTGAGTCATCGGGCGTATATTGCACTGTTAAGTGGCTATGAGGCTTGACCCATAAACGATAATCGTTGTTGGGAAATGTGGCCTCCTGGTGGCCTCCCGAGCTTTGTCTTTTTGAGCCCGGGGCTTTCGACATTACCGGGGACAGGCAGGAAAAATAAAGAGAGAAAAAAGAGAGAGTGAGAGCAAGAGAGACACAGAGATCGGACCTAAAGTCGCGCGAACCCTGTCCTGTATCTTGTCAGGTCACAAGCTCTCCCTTTTGATGCTCGCCTTTATGTCTTCATGTCTCGCACAAGTCCGGCCAAAAGCTGATTCGGGTAAACAAACTACGAAGAAGGAAGGAACAAGGAGATGGAGGGAGCAAGAACAGGACAGGAAAGGCAAGAGCACTAGAACGTTGGAGATCTCGCTGGCTCCGTCCAAGACAATGTACATGTACGCCCCCCCCCCCCACCCCAGTGTGAGAGGTACTTGTACATGAGTATATATATATATAATTTCTTTTTGTATTTTTTTTGTATTTTTCCAGGCTGTGCGTGTCTCTGCACTGTGGCTGACGCCTTCCCAACTTGGCTGTACTGAGTAAGGTGCCGTGGGAAGTGTTTTGCTTCTCACATTGGTGTCTCACAGTCCTTTTTTTTTTCTTTTTCTTTAACTTGCTTAGTGTCTCGTTTCTTTTTATTTTGACGTGTCTTCCTCTCCAATGTCTCTTATTTTCTTTGATCTGGTTTTTCTATCAATACTAAAGCCCCACTGTCCTTTTCAGAGAGAGAAAGAAAAAGAAAAAAGGGCCTACCGAACAAATCAAAATCAATGGAAGCTGAAAGGAGGGGGCGTGTATCCAGAGATAGTGTACGAGATGCTGTGTATAGACCTCCCGGCGATAAAAAAGAAACATAAATAATAGTACATAAAAGAAATCCACCAGCAGGGAAGGCACCCAGAACGTGAAGATTGGTATAGCCAGTAACTGCTCCTTTCGTTATTTTCCAGGTTCTTTTCTTTTCTCCGTCTCCTCTTCCGTATAGCGTCTGGGACCGGGTTAATTTGGAGCGAGCAAGAGACAGACAGACAGAACAAGAGCGAGATAGCCGGTACAGTTACCGGTTCTCAACAGGCAAGATGGCATAGGCAAACTTGGAGAGGGGGGGAGGGAAGAAGGTGGAGGAGGTGTGGAGGATGAGGCAGACGGTCTTGTGTTTCTGTTATCTTAGAGCGGAACAAGACGAGCAGGAAAAAGAAAAAAAAAGAAAGAAAAAAAAAAAGAAAGAAAGAAAAAAAAAACATCCCATTCGTGATGAAAAATACGTATCGGGACAGCCGATAATGGCCATTCAAAGGGAGGCAGTTTCCCAAACAGGCGATGTCGAGTTATGCAGTTGTATGTTCTCGTGCCTGCCTCCCTAAGTGGCATGGCAGCTTCCCTTACCTTCCCGTGCCTTCCCTATTAGCATGTACTTACTTATGTACAGCGAAAATAACAAGACAGGCTGTTATTGGCTGAGCTCCAAGTGGTTCGTTCTCATGCTGAATGCACGAAATAGCCCGTAGTGTTGTGGTACAGAGCCTAAGACGGCAGGCCAGATCAGAACAGACCAGACAAGATCAGACACAGACACAGACACAGACACAGACATAGACAAGACGAGGAAAGAAAAAGAAAAAAAAAACAGGGCCGGCAGCCAGCGCCAGTGCCAGCGCCAGCGCCAACCAACACCAAGTGTCATGTCATGTCATGTCAGTAACCCAGGGCTGTGGAGAGCTTGGAATTTAGCAGTGCTTTAGTAGCACCTGTCAACCCAGAGCCAGCTTAAGCCCCAGCCAGGCATAAGCCCAGGCCTGGGCTGGCCTGGGCTGGGCGGCGCAGGCTTGGCTGGCTAGCTGGCTAGTTTGTTGGTTGTGACTTGGGCCCGAGGGTGATTGTGAAGTCTGGGTCAGGGTCTGGGTCTGGGTCTGAGCCTGAGCCTAAGCCCTAAGACTAACCGCAAGTGCCTGCCGCCCGGAGCCAGAGAGTGTGTGTATACATGAGTACCGGTGTACCTACTGATAGGCGTACTTACCAACAGCTGTACACCACTACTGTCCCTTCCTGTTCTTGTTTCGTGCAAGGTGAGACGGCAGGCCAAAATAGCTAAACTGCTACTACTGCACTTCGCAGTTTAGTGGCGTTGGCTAGTCAGGGCCACCCGTTTGTTAGTGGACAAGCACATATAGCAGGCCGGGCCTATATCACGAGAAACAAAGAGGGGGGGGGGAAGAAAACCCAGACTGGAAATGAGTCTCCGATACATACGACGAAGCCCACAAGAGGAGAGAAAAAAAGAAGAGGAAAAAGAAATGACCGGCAGCCAGGCTCCCTCGCAATGCCGAAGTCAGACCGGTGAGATTATATTACTCTGGATTTTTTTTGTGTCTTGTTCTTGATTTTCCCTATTTCTTTTTTTTTATTCATTTCTTTATCAAATAAAAACTCGGTGAGAAAAATAAGAAAGACATCAGAAAGAAATAATACACTGTCTGTCGTCTGTCTCTCTGTCTTTGATTTGGCCGCCGAGAGAACTAGACTATACTTGGTTTGGAGAGTCCCCTGATTTCCACGAAATAAAAGAAACGAAAAAAAAGAACGAAAATAGGACAAAATACAGAAACAGTGCATCTTGCTTCCAACTCAGGCTTGGGGCCTTCTATGCTCTGATCTGATCTGCTGCTCTGCTCTGCTCTGCTGTGCTGTGCTCTAGAGACACAAACAACCGCCCAAACTGCTTTCGGCCTAGCACCGGAAAATGGACGCTGACAACACAGGCATCCAGAGCCAGGTTCTTGGGTGTACAGTGAGAGAGCAAAGAAGAAAATAGGACGCAGAGGAAGAGGATGAGGAGGAGGAAGAGGATGAGGAGGAGGAAGAGGAGGAAGAGGAGGAAGAGGAGGAGGATGAAGAGGAATGAGGGAGGGGGAGTATGCAAAAAAAGAACATCACAGCTTGGACCAATCACGCCCAAGGTTTCAGACTACAGGCAAGGAGGCAAAAAGAAAGCAGAGGAAAAAGAAAAGGATACAGCCCGCTTGCTAAGCCAACCAACAAGTCTAGAAGCCTGCTGTGCCTTGCTTGGCTCAGTCGTGGTTGAGTTGGATGGAGGACATTGGAGCTGAGTTTGCATATCAGAGTACGTATGCCTGCGTGACTGTTACTGCTGTCTGTGTTGTAGTCAAACACGCAGTGCATAAGGAGGCAATATCCAGAGGAAATATCTCAGCACGCAATAGCACGAGAATGAGAGAGGGGAGAAACAGCAACAAAAGAAGGCCCGAGGCAATCTTGTGACTAATTCACACACGCCACTGTAACATGGGAACAAGGCCCTTTTTCTAGAACAACAAAAGTACAGTGCAGTACACAAGTACGTGTGTGTATGTATGCAGTTGCAGTTGCAGGGCAGGACAAGAGAGACCTGTGACGACGACCACGACGCCGCCGAGTGACATCAAGATTGATGCCCAGATAACGCCTGCAGGCCTGTCAGATAGCAGCACACACACACACACACACACACACACACACACACACACACACCACGATATGCACAGTACCTTGAGAGACAGGCAGACAAGAGACAGACAAGAGACACTCCCCCTCTTGTTTCCCTTCACACAGTCTGTTCACGGGCTCAAACTTTATGTAAACATAGCATCATGAAATATATCGGTTGGTCTCGGTTATGCAACACACCTTGTTCTTATTCTTCAGGTTCTTTTTTTTCTCCGTACCTTGTAGCTTGGACCTCTAGAAACAATAAAAAAGAGAGAAAAAAGAAATAAGAAGCAGAAAATAATTCTTCCTACACATGTACACGTAGCGAGGGGGACGAAAGCCGGAGACAGGCGGGGAGAAAATGAAGATGGCAGAGCAGACGTTGTATTTTACCGCCTGTTACATGGACGCACCAAGGGCGGCTGAGGAGTGAGCGAGCGCCGGGTATACATACACGCGTATGCACGTACTTGGATACGGCCTTGGACCTCGTGGTACTTTGTACAAGTCTGTACTATGCGGTGTGGGCTTGCTGTCTGTCATATATTGACATGGGATGTTTGGGGGCTGGCCGGGAGTAACTACTCGTTTGTATCGAGAAGTTGCTTCTATCTGTGGGTTGTTTGAGCGGCCAGGAAAGGAAAGAGCAAACTGTAGTAGTATATAAATAAAAACCCTCCGAGTCTCGAGTCCTAGAGTCCAGACCACCGAGTATTTAACCTTAACCCTAAGGTCACCGCCGCTTACAACGACAACCGAAAAAAAAAACCCGGAAGATCTTGCTCCGTCTGCACATTTTCCTTCTGGCCCCTTCTTTTTCTTTTTTAGTTCAGACCAAATGAACAAGCCAAAAAAGCCTTGTGATCGCCGCTCTGGCCTTGCTGGACTCTGGCCGTGATTGACGCGGGCATGAAACCTGGCCGAGTAAGAGCCACCAGCAGACCAAAGCAGCCGGTCAAATACTCACCACTTGGGTGGGGGGGGGGGGGGTGGTGTGTGCGGGTTTTTGTTTGGGGGGGGGGGGGGGCGTGTTATGCGCAATATTATACCTGTGCGTTTTTCTTTTCCATCTTTTCTCTCTGTCTCTCTTATTGATGTTTTTGTTTGATCTCCTAAGCTTTATGCAAAGAACAGACCAAAGCGTCGAGTCTTGATGAACCACATGAGCATGAACATGAACACGAAAATGAAGATGAAGATGAACAAGTTATTGCAGGAAATATTATGACTTTGTGGCTGAAACAGGGCAAAGGCGCTCGCTGAAGGAGAAAAGCGTCTCGGTCTGCCGGCACGAGGATATGGATAAAGCGGGCAAAGAAAAAACCAGCCTATGATATAGTGATGTCAAAGAACGGGTCCGTGTTGACAAGCCTTTGCGTTGTTGTTTTTAAGTTGTTTTTGGGCTACTTCTTTTTTCCTCCTCTTGCTCTCCTTTTCTTCACGACATGCAGAGAAGCTAAGCAAAGTCTAAAGCAAAGCAAAAAAAGTCCCTAGACCCGAACTTCAGACCAAAACCAACGAGATGGCACTAAAGGGCCTTAACAAAGGACACCGACCTATAGTGAGGCGGCGGCAGCTAATTTAGGTCCAGGTGCAAGTACGACGGCCTTGGACTACCCGCGATGTCGTTGTTAGGATTGCCTTCTTGTCCAGATGGGTGCTAGCTAGAGAGAAAGAGCTATAGCCAGGTATAGCCAGGAGGGGAGGGGAAGTGACGATACCGCAGGTGTGTGTGTGTTCACATGCAAATCTACGACAACCATATTTCTCTCCCTCTTTGCCTCCCCTTCTTCTTGCTACCCACCCGCCGCAACAAGATAACAACAACCAGCACAAAACAGGATCATCCCGGAAAACCCAGGATTTACAATCTCCCACTTCTCACATCATCCGTCGTCTCTCTCACCTTGACTGAACCAGCAGTGAAACCCCGCCTCCAAATTACCGTCTGTGTGTTGGCCGTTGTCCGTTGTCCGTTGCTCTGCGCTTTACTTGGTTAGCTAGATAGCTAGCTGGTTAGCTTGGTTAATCTCCTTTGCCCAAATAGACCACCGCCCAGAAGAGGTGACAACAAGAACAACATCTGAAGTCCCAAGTCCCAAGTCCCCAGCCCAGCTTTCCTTCTGGCTTCCTCTTGTCTTTGCCGATACTTTTTTTTTTTGCTTGCTTGCTGGTC
Source organism: Chalaropsis ovoidea (assembly GCA_038407185.1). Taxonomy (NCBI): domain Eukaryota; kingdom Fungi; phylum Ascomycota; class Sordariomycetes; order Microascales; family Ceratocystidaceae; genus Chalaropsis; species Chalaropsis ovoidea. The sequence continues at coordinate 8,800 of JAXHKQ010000589.1, forward strand.
TTCTTCGGCTTTCCTGCAATCTGCAATCTGCAATCACGTAATTGCTCCTCATGCAGTCAGAGTCATGACATGATTCGATGGGGCGCTTTTTTTCTTCATGGATATGGCCCACTCACAACGGTCAAACAAAAGGTCGTCACTGCTACTTGGAGTCTGGCCTGGTCCAAGGAGAGGGGGGGGGGGTGTTTGTTTTTTACTTGTATGGTGCTATTCTGTCGTATTTCTTGATTCTCTGCTATGCTGTGTTGTGTGGTATTCTGTAGGGTGTTGTTGTCTCCCCTTGTCTTATTCATGTTGCAGACACACACACACATTTTTCTTTTACAATAGCACAAGTCAGACAACCACTACGGCCCAGTTGCAATTCACGCGCAGTTGCGGTCAACGGTCAAAGCAAATCACAATACAACAGAGGCCCGCCGGGGCGTTCTGCAACTATACGATGCGGTCTGAATCTCGGTCTGAATCTCGGTCTGTTGGCGTAACCCTAGCTTCGGGTTCAGGATGGGTCTTCTCTGACAAAGAAGAGTGGGGCTGCCAGCTCAAGCTGCCGGGCTACTGCATAAATAAAAGAATTATGAGAATAAAATGGAATATAAGATGGAATATAAAGTGGAATATAGAACAGCCAATAACACGGTGAGGACGTCACGTCACGGGAGTTGTTACAGCCGAGAACGAATAGGAAAAAATCACGAGGCTGGTTTATGAAGGTCTGTTGATATTGGGGAGCTTCCTGTCTTTTCTTTCTTTTTTTTTTCTTTCTTTTTACTTCTCTTCCTTTTCCTGCCCCTCCTCCTCCTCTTCGCTCCTCCCCCTCCTCCTCCTCCTCCTCCTCCTCCTCCGCCTCTCTTCACAACCCTCAAAGCCGGGAACCTTTGCGCTCTCGTCTGCCTTGCGTTTACGTCCGCGTTTCGCGTGATTCATATCCCAACTGAAGCCCTCCTCCATCCACTCATAAACCCATGATCCTGGATACTTTTGGGTATACTATAGCCTGGGCATTACTCAGGGCACGGACATGGTTGCACTGCACTGTACTGCACTGTTGTTGGCCAACTAGCCAATAGCCAATAGCCAACAGCCAATAGCAACACAGCCGACGGGGACAGAGAGCAGAGACCAGAGAGGGATTGAAGCCTTGAGCTCTGCTCGCTCTGCTCGCTCTGCCTGTCCTGATCTTTGGTCCTTCTCTTCCATTTGCTCGGAAGCTACAGTAACTCTCTTGGCACAGCAAAGTAAGCTTTTGGTTGGTCCAGAGGAGCAGCATTTCTTTTTCAGCCAGTCACCAGCCAGGGTGACAGGAGGGGGACGAGGGACGCCTAGGGCAGAGGCTTGGGCCTGGTCTGGCCATTGATCAAGCCTTGGTGCTACCCAAGCCCAGAGTTAGGTTTAGTGCCCGCTCTAGTGCTGTTCGCTAGAGTGGACAAGGTGAACTTTGACAGCTTGTCTAGCGTCTTTAGCGTTTTCTGTTCAACCATGGGGGGGGGGACCACCAACATGACATGCGTATTTGTGGTGTATAGACACACACGCACACGGTGATATACACACAAACGCAGTACCAGGCCACCCATGGGATGAACAGACTCGTTGACGCGTCTAATAAGCGGGCGGGCTCGTTATACGCTGTGGCTGGCTTTGACTGGAGATGTAGTGCATAGTTCCAGCCTGTAGCTGCAGGCAGTTTGCTTGTGCTTGGCTGACCTCCTTTTTTTTCTTTCTTTTCTTTTTCTTTTCTTTTTTCCTTTTTCTTACTATAGTGACAGAAACAAGGGAGGGGCGTGAAGCTACAGTGCACTACAGGCCTTTGTCCAAGCACCCAGAGAGAAAAAGATATACTTTCCTTTTCTTCTCTGCTTTCTCTTTGTCTCTGCTGTGCATATTGTGCAGTTGACCGTCTGCTTTGTCGTCCTGTGATTTGCTCGCTTTACCAGGCCCCCCTTCTCTCTCTTTCTCTCTCTCCTCCTCTCCCTCTCCTCTCTCTCTCCCTCTCTCCTCTCGCCCGCCCCTTCGTCACTTCTTGGCTCTTGCTGCTGCATGTATCCTTTTGGTACATATCTTTTTTTCTTTCTGCTTGCTGTCCGTCCTCCTGTCCGGTCTTTTCACCCAATCTCACCTTAACCTCGCCTCGTTTCGCCTCGTCTTGCCTTGCTTTGCCTTGCCTCGCCTTCTTACATCACATCACCCCCACCGCGCATCAGCTGGTCTTGCCTCAGCTCAGCTCAGGAGACCATTCGTGTGGTGTAGAATACATGCATGTATGTATCCAGCCCGTACCCTTCCATTGGTGGAATAATGTCGGTGCTTTTTAACCCTAGACAATGTAAGATATCGCCGTCTACTTAGGGTCGCGTCGCCGTCACGATACTCAGCTGGTATTGTATTCGATGGGCACCACTAGATAGTCTTGCTCTCGTGCTCTGTCATCCTCGATTATCTTCAAACTTGCCAATCCCACGGCACTCCTCAGATAACAAACAGCGCCCCTCAAAACGCGACTCCTACCATGCCGCACATGCCCAACAACGCTCGTCCTGTCACCGGCAACCGGATGCCCTGTACTGGCCAACA
>JAXHKQ010000590.1:0-11354 GCA_038407185.1 Chalaropsis ovoidea
GGGGGGGGGGGGGGGAATTCTGGACATATCAAGGCGATATCTTGGCATGGCGGTATTTGACCAGCAAGATGCCGACGCAAGGAAGAAAAAAAAAAAGAAAAAAAAAAGCAAGATGACACAATGGCAAAGACATCAGAGCAAGCCACGCGGTTAGCTTCTTACACGGGCAATTTTGGCTGACCAGAACGTTGTGCAAGCCCCCTTCACACAGACGATCACCAAGAAGCAAATAAATAAATAAATATTTTATTTAATATTCTTTTCCCCGGAAACAACCGAAAAATAGAAGAAAAAAAACTTATTGCAGGTGGGGCATAATCGCTGCCCTCTGATTGGCTGATATCCTGAGAGCTTGTCCGGGGCGACTAATAACGACCAGTAACAAAAAGACAGCCGGCTTTAGCAGGGAAATCGGACACGGCGGATAGTCTTTTTTTCCTCCTCAAAGACAGGCTCTTCAAGGATCGGGGCCAATGAATGCCGTTCAGATAGTAACGCGGCCGGACCGACAGTTGAGGCGAGGCAGCGAGGAAGAAGCGGACATGCACGCAGAGGCTTTTGTGCTGGTTGGCTGCAGAGGCTCCTGTGCTGGCTGGCTACAGAGGCCTTGTCCTCTATCCCCATGCTCTTTGCCCGCTATCTGAAAGGCCTGCCAATCCACAATGGCACAAAACAACGACAACGTCCGCATGACGTGACATGCTGCAATGACGTAGGCTTGTCACCTTTTTTCGCCCTTCCTCTTTCTTCTCTCTCTTTCCATGTGGATCACGACAACCCGCTTTGCAGTAGCGGAGCCGAGGGTTCTTTGTGATGCAAGTCCACGGGTAGACCACAATTCCTACTTCTCTTCTTATTAACCCGAGTATTATTCTTCTCTTGGCTTGGAGCCAGTGTAATGCAATAACCAACAGCCCTATCACCATCTTATCGGCAGCTGGGCTTTCTGACACGCCCAGAACACAAGCCATCGCAATATGGGCGACAAAAGGAAAAAGAAAAGTCAGATGTATGTGTAACAGGCAGAAGAACCCCATGAAAAATTTCCTGCCTCGGGAAAGCGACTTAGCAGCTAAACTGAGAGAGCGAGAGAGGGGAAAAAAAAAAAAAAGAAAGTCTTGCTTGCTTCTTGCTCCCAACATGCGCGATTTTCCGGGCCCTGTCCCAACCAGCTTCCAGACTTCCAGCTGGGTCTCTGGCAAGAGGACCTCCACCCGACTACGACAATAGAACAAGAGAAGACAACACAACCGGCTGAGGCTAAAGGGCCCAGAAGACAGACAGCAGCAGCAACTTTGAAGAGGTTGAGAAAACCCCACGTGCCACCTTCAAGGACAGGGTGTGCAAACCCGCCGCCGTACAGGGCGTGAACATATTTATGGCAACCCAGTGCGAAACGGATTCCTGCTGTTGTTGTTATTCTCTTCTTGTCTCTTATTATCCCACTGACCCCTGAAATGCTTCTCCCAGGTGCAACCTAGTCAGAGCCGATGATGGGAAGGAGGAAACAAGGAACTTGGAAAGTCTGAAGGAAGCACGAGAAGACGAAAAGTTGTCGTGTTAAGCAAGACCACTGTGTTTTTTTTTTTTTTTTCTTCCTCTTCTTCTTCTTGCGTAGGGTGGAAAGGGACCGGCAAATAACACTCTCTGCAAAGTCACGCCAACGAATAAGGGCGCCCACCAGTATTACCCCCCATTGCAAAGGTTGGGGCCAAGAACAGAAGTACATGTATGGAAAGGAATGTGCAACAATAGTACCAGCACCAACACTAATCAGGGACCATCTGTATGTGTATGTGTATCTTTCTCTCTCTCTCTTTCTTCCCACTCTTCTCTTCTCCGAGGCATAGACACAAACAGTTCACGGTCTTTCTGTCAAGTTCGCCTCGGGGCAACACACGTCAGACAAGGGCGCCGGACTGGGGCCTGTGCAAAAGAAAACCTGACAAGAGAGAGGGTCTGAAATAAAATTAAAAAGGCTGAGGAAAAATGACGACAGAGTGACAATATCATGCTAACCAGCCAACTTTCTACAGCATATCTAATAATTATTTATCCAGGACCACAGCCTAAGCCAAGATCTTTAGCACAAAAAGGCCAGGCCAAGTCTCTAGGGCCATACCTACAAGACAGCCAGACTAACAGATGACTGGGCCAAGAAAAACACCTGGAGGCACCAACCAAATGCCAAGCTATCAAAAGAATTAAGAAAAGCCCATCACAACATCCAAGACGCGCACGCCAAGCTGAATTGTTTCTAAAGTGCCAGCCATTTCTCGTACCTTCCTCAGGCCTGTGTTAGTTATGGTTGTCGATTTCTTCTGTGTGCAATTCTTGGCTCTTGCATTCTTCCACTTACACGCCCTCGACTCGAGTCGAGTCTTGGAGGCTTGGAGGCTTGGAGGCTTGGAGGCAATTGCTTTTGTATCCTTTGTTCAGGTGTCATGTCATCTTTTTTCTTCCCTTCTCCGCGCCTGCCTTCTCCCCATCTGCCTGGCTTGAAGAAGTCATGTCTTTCGGCAACTGCTACATGAGCTACAGACGAAGAAGGCACTCGGTGAAATCGAGGCAAATACTCGGCAAGGCTCGAACAAGAAGGTGCGGCTCAATAGGGCAATTGCATTCGTTGATTCAGATGAAAACAACTACACCCGCTCTCCTCTGCTCTCCTCTGCTCTCCCCATCTACTCTGCTTCAATGTTGGACAGTCTCTGTTAATCCCCCTTCTCTCACTTCTGCCGAGCGCTTATTCCCGTGCAACATCTGTTATAGGCTGCTACTGTGACCCGGGAAGGAGTCTGATACACACCAGAGGGCTATAAAATCATTCACCAACAAAATCAAAATCAACACAATAACAAAATCAAAAACGACAAAAACGACAAAACGGTGGGGGAGGAAGTGGCCTAATACGGCCTAGCAACCACTACTTTGTCATGTTCTTTTTCGGCATCAGAGCCCTTCATTTCGTCTTCGCGGAGCTCACGTTCATTTTCATGTTCCTTCGTCGCATTCCGTAAGCCTCAAACGAAGGCGCGCACTACACAACGTCGTGGCGGCAAATCCTAAACAGGCCGGCCTGTCTCCTGTCTCCTCTGCTATAATCAGTCAGACACGCTAGTACAGACATGAAAAAAAAAAAACTTCTTAGGCAGGGAGACTTAGGGGGCTTTTTCGTCTTCTTTTCTTGCCCTCCTTGACATGTGTCTGTATACATGATCACAAACAATAATGAAGGCTACAATGCCCTCATACAGCCCAAGCCCGCCTAATCACACAACGTACAGATACAACCCAGCTAAAGCTATGGCTTGCATCCCATTTCCCTACTCGTGGTGGGTGCTCCACGATCAGGATCCGGATAAGGCCTATATCAGCGCTGAGATATCTTGGCTGTTCCTGGACTTGCCTGCCTGGCCTGACAAAAGAACATGAAGAGAAGGGCCAGCCAACCTCTGGCTTCATCACTCATCAAGAATCCCGAGACGAAACGAACAAAATAAGAAAAAGAACAAGAAAAAGACAGATTGGCCTTGATCCTTCCTCGCAGGCAGGCAAATGAATAGCAGCTAGTACGGATGAACAGATGCTGGAAAAGGACGCGGAACAGGCCAGCGTGTAGGACGATGCATACGCACTATATGCGCAGAAGGAAGCCATCACCGGTCGGAGAATTGTGCTTGGGGGTTAGCAGCAGCATGTACATGTAGGTCGCAGCAGGCGGAGGAGCAAGCAGGAGTCGCCCAGCACGCCTTCACCACTCTTTGTTCCTAGCTGGACACTAAAAGAGAAAGAATCCCCACATAACCCAGCGATAGAAGCTTCCAAAAGGAAAAGAAAAAACGGGGGTCGCAGCCTGCCAAGGCCAGCAGGACACCATAGCAGAGCGAGAGAAGAAGAAAAGAAGGCCAAATAACAGCAGAATGAGAACAAAGAGGGCCTGGCATATGCAGGTGCCAACAGGACTCGTGTCTCCAAAGTCTCGCCTGCTGAAGTCAATGGCCCAACCAACGTGGCCCCGCCTATTCTCCTGCTGCTGTTGGTGGTTCTGGTGGCGATGATGTTCCGTGTGTTCCTGTCTTCTCGCTGGTTGAATATATGCTCATCTTATTGATTGTGGAGAAGGAAGTTTGGTGGTAGTCTTTTCCTTAGTTGTGTTGCTCCAAATCTTGCCATTTTCCTCTACCGATGTGAGCCAAGAAAAAGCAAGAATCTAATGCTAAGAAAAGTCCGTTTCGGTGGAATACATGCCCTCTGCCTGTATGTATGTATAAACAGAGCACAGACACCTGCAGAGGACAGCACATCACCGACTTGTCTCCAGCATACTAATGATTCGTGTAGACAGGGTGTAAGCCTAGAAGCGACAGGTGGTCTTTTTTTTCTCCTCTCTGGCCAGGCCAGCTATGCGTTTGTACATATGTCTGTATTTTCGCGCATCTTGGACAGTGCTCTGTATGCACATGTGCGCCATCTTGGGGCATGCCCGTTTTGTTCTTAACCGGACAGGATACTACTATAGACATGGGTGCATGGATATCTCACCTTTTCTTTTCGGCCGGGATTGCTCTGCTAGCTTCGCTGTCTGTGCAGCCCCACGTTCAAACTGTTTCAATTCAACACCAATGGCTGTGTTGTGTGTTTTGGCCCATGCGATTGACTTGCATTGTCAGTTCTCATGCCAACCTGGACGCCTCGCGACTCGAGCTGTTGGAAGCTGTGCGATAGAGGGGACAAGCAAGAGAAAAAAAAAAGGGAAAAGAACGAGGAGAACAAGAAGAAAAGAAAAAGCTTGGTCTCGAGAAAAGAGAAGGAAAAAGAAGGGGTTCCACGTCCGAAGACGACCGGCTGCGTGCAACGATGAGAAGATTTGGGGAAACAAGAAAAAGGTGGTTTTATGTTTGGAGTAGTAGAAACAAGAAAGAGGCAACTGCTTGTTTTCTTATGACGAAATGACAGTCAATGAGGCAATTGCCTTGCATGCATCAACAGTTAAACTGTTTCATTTTATCTCGCGAAAGAAAAGAAACGGACCCTAGTGAGCATATATGCAATAGGGTTACTGCGCACCACTTCACACACCGTGGCTAACACTTGCACCACCCTCTCGGCTGTGTTGTGTAAGATGACACGATCTCCAGAGAGGAGCACAACCCGTCTGTCTCACTAGGACCAGAAGAAAGTCCGGCCGGAGTCCCTCATAGCACAAATACGTACATTAATCTTGGTCTTTGTTTCTTGTCTTAGCCAATTGTTCCTCTGCTGCTTCTAGTGCTGTCTGAGGCTGGCTGCCTGGCCCTAGGCCGGCTGCTTTGTTGGCCTTGTTTATATTTTTCCGTTTCTGAAATATCAAGGGATCAGATCAGCAAGTGTCCCGAGTTTTACCATACTAGTCCGTAACGATAAGCCGGGATGGTGCTAATTAGGGACGTTGACAACAAAATTAGGAGCTGATAAGTAAACAAACAAACACAGCAAGATATAAACAAACGAGCGGGCGTTTTTGGGGGTCCATGGAATTCGCGATGCTGGCACAGCAGCATGCAAAGGCTCGTGAATAAGACGTCCAGTCCATGACGGTGTTAAGTCCGTTTTTTCCCCTACAACATACACCCATCACATTGACCTTCATGCTCTCACTTACACGCTAATATGCATGTAAGCCACAACCACGCACGGGAGGCACAATTAGTCGCACTAAGAACGAAAATAAAAGTATTTAGCAGAGCAGAGCAGAGCAGAACAGGGCAGAGCCTACAGTCATATTTTCCCATTCTGACACCCAACATGAATATGCACGCACATGCACAGGACTCAGATTTGCAGTTGCACTCGCTGGACGGGATTGAGCGTCATACATGCCTTCAGGACTTTATGCAAATGTCCACCCACCCACGGGATAGACACAAGCAAGTAAGTACAAGTACACGTTTGTATGCGCTGTATATATTTGCACTCGTTCTTGTATAGCACAAGGTGCCCCTCCCACCAAAGAGGAACCGACAGTGATGGCCATGCAGGTAAATCGCTCGTCTTCCTCCTCCTCCTCCCCCCACTCATCGGCCAGCCGTCTTGTCAGCTTGTCCTGTGCGAATCGTAGCCAAGTTATGATGGAGCGCAGCGTACAGGGGATAGACGCCTAAAACAGTGGTTTGAAGATAGAGTGCAACCTGGCCTGCCATTGTGCATTGATGCTGGGTCCGCCAGCGAACGGCCGCCACTAGGCTAGGCTGGTGAAGTTTTTTTTTCTTCTTCTTCTCCTCCTCCTCTTCTCTTCCTGCTTCTCGTCTGGGCTTGTGGCGGACAGCCCTAGTACGTAGCTTATTTTTCCTGCTGCCCTGCCCCTCTCGCACCTCCAAGAAATGAACAGGACAACTGGCTCACCATCTGCCCTGACAGCTGAAGCTATGGTGCACCGGATATTGCTTAGATATTAGATGCGTGGTATCTGGTCACTGGAGCGTCCAACCCAACAGTTAGTGTGTGGTCTTTGCTCTGTGTGTAATGAGATGGACACTTGAATCTCCAAAATGTCATCACACACAAATGTATTTACCGTGCACGTCATCATATACGAGGGAGGCTTTCTTACACTCTACCATGCATCATGATCATGTTGCTGTGGAGTGGCTTCCTTTTTGCCTGCTTTCTCTTTTCTTCTCTTCCTTTTCGTTTCGTGCGAGATCTCGTCCGAGAGGGCAAAGTTCTCTTGCCTTCTGGATCCTTTTCCACCTGTAGCTGGCCACATCCCCCATGGGCGGCCAAGGTTCATGCATATTCCTGCCGCGGGACTCCCCAAGACTCAACAACACCCAACCCAACCCGGCTTGTTGTGTCTTGTCCTCTTCCGCCGCCTTCCAGGTCCCTCCCCTCTCTCCCCTGTAGTCTGACTACGTACTCGCTCGCGCGTCACAGAGTTGCAGAACCTTGTCTCTCATATGGCCGTTTCTCGGTCAATAAAATCCATTACTTTGCTGGCAAAACGGCTTGCTTGGCGCTGGCTTCAAGACATGATACTTGGTCTCCCTGCCTGGGCTTTTCCTTCTTGTATGTCACGCAAGCCTGGGCCGTCTTAGTTAGCCCTCCTTGGTTTGTCTCACCTTGGATGTGGTAAAAGCCGGGGACGGCACTACTAACTTGGTCTGGCGGTGTCAAAATCTATCGGGTGGTCAGCGTTATACAACCCTAAGATATAACCCTAGCCATCGTATAAGTCGCCACGCCACTACCCCACGGCGACCACGACAGGGCCAGGATTGCCCCCAGGACGTGATGTTTCCTGTGTTTTTCTTTTTCTGTATTTCCCTGCACGCCCTATTCCAGGCGACGCTTGTACCAAGAAGGCCAAGAATAAGCCAAGGTGGAAGGCAGCAGGAGAAAAGAAGAGCAAAGAACACTAAGCACGGGGAACAAGACAAGCAAAGCCTACGCCTAACAAGTTGACATCAAAAAGACACAAAAAAGAAGCACCAAGGAAGCCGGCCAGAACATGGACGAATAGGAGCACCCTGAAGGCTGCTAAAACGGTTTCGCCAGCGTCCGGACCACGTCCCATATGACATGGCAGAGGACCACGATTGGCCACTGGGATAGTCTATTCGGAGAAGAACTAGAAGCACCCAAAGAAGAAAGCTTTGACACCGCTGGATGACCGACCGCTGCTGATAGTGGGAGAGCAAGGAAGACGCACATAAGGGAATAGGAAATAAGGGCCCGCCGCTCCTCCTCCTCCTCCTCCCCTCCTCAAGAGATAGCAGCGGAGGTATCAGAGAGAAAATTTCTTGCCTTGCCCGCACACTTGCGCAATGCAATGCAATTATGCCGCCGTTACCTTTCTGCTTCCTGGTCTGACCCAAGGAGGGGGAGGAGACAAGAGACAAGAAGCAAGAGAGGAGGGAAGACGAAAGTGGGGTCTCTCGGACGGGCTTTATCTTGCTGGCTGGTGTCGCTTTAGGCGGCTGGGACCTCACTTCATAGCTTGCGTGATTTATAGGGCCCTGTACGCTGTGGTGGCAGCTGCAAGTGCACTGACTTGTGGTCTTGAAGTTTTTTCTTTTTTTTCCTTCCTTTCTTTTTGTTCCCACAGGTCGAGGCGCCGCTGCATTGCTGCCGTGTTGCTGTTGACGAGGACTTCGCTCTCGGCCGTGTGCTTTCTTTTCTTGTTATCGGGTTGAATGTACACGTCTGGATGGACACGTCGAGACTGGTTGTATTTTCTCCCAGGTGTAATCTCCGTCCAGCACAATCTATCGTCCTGTCCGTGAACTGGCCGGGACTTTGCTGTGCACCAGCGTATCAACATGCAGGTGTTTCTATGTACAGCCTGTCGTCAACAAGCCAAATCCCCCCTCCCCCCCCATCTCTCACTCTACTGCATAATCATCAACCTCTTTTCTTCCAAAGTCAGCTAACATGGAATGCAGACTACAGTCTTGGCAGGGCCAATCGCCGTGGTAAGAAATGCAGTCAGAAAACTGAGGCTCTGGAAGCTGACCTCATCGTCGTGTCCTTAACCTTTCTGCTTGTCTCAAACAGACGGACGTTGTTTGCCTATACCGAGGCCAATGCGACATCTGCCTTCGAAAACGGCCCCCGTGTAGTGTGTGGAGCTCAATGTCTCTTGTCCTAGATCCCGATTCTCGTCCTGCTGGCTTCCTGATACTTGAGCACCCTTCGCTAGTTACTAGCTTCTTGCACCTTTGCGGGCGCTCACATTGTCATTGTTGACTCCATCCAACCGGCCCTGTTTCCATGTCATGGCATGTACCCCGCAAAGGATCTTGCAAAGCGCTCTCCTGGCTCCTGGGGTAAAGAGCCACCGCCGCCCGCCCATCCTCATGGTCTTCTCGCCCCATTGCTCCACGATGCACGAGATTTCACAGAACCAACTTACATGGTTGAGACGCAACATGCTACTGAGTGAATATGCTCTGACCTCTGACATGCGACTGAGTGAATATGCACCCAGGCTTGTCTGCACAGTCACTCAGCTAACAGACAGGCGGCTATGAATCGGAACACGAACATGGGCAGTACCGATTCACAGGTCAGCCTCGCGAAAACAATCTTCCTGGTTCCCATGTGTTGTTGTTTTAGGTTAGGTTAGGTTCGCCAGCCAGCCCAGCCTTTCAATTTCAGTCACAGATGCAATGGCAAATGGGTACCGTATGTAAACGGTGTTGTATCACACCAAGCTGGTATGTTATGCAGACCGTGCGGAAGGCATATACACACTGTGGGACTCGGATTTTCCTCCTTCCTTCTTCCTCCCCAGTTTCTGTTTGTTAGTCGGCTATTCGCCCAGTTCTGGTGCTACTTTCTTTCTTTATTTCCATATAAGGAGCAATTGCCGAACGTCGGATCTTTGCATCATGATAATTCCAGCGAAGAGCGACCGACGAAGCTTTGGTTTGTCGCTCTTGCCAAAAAATTCCTTCCAATCAGACGCAGGAGGAGACAAGAACCCTGTATTCGACTTGACCTAATAGGAAATTGCGCGCAAGAGCGGAAACTCATATCCGGATTCCACACACAGAGTCGCTGTCGCCGATGGAATTATGCAGTTGCCGTCCGTTGCAGTTGCAGTTGCAGTTGCAGTAGTTGCTGTCCCAGAAAGTTGCAGTTGCATCGTTGTTGATCTCCACCAGCTTGACCGCCTTCTACATTTGATGTCGACGCTTCCTTTTCCTACCTTCTCGATACATGTGCAGTTCTTTTTGTCACGTTGTTTGCTGTACATATGCAGCAAAACTCATATGCATAAGCCCTGTTTTCTTATTTCCCCCTCCCCTCCCCTCCCCTCCCCCACGCCCATCCATATGTCTGTCTTGATATATCAATATCCTGATCTTGACAGCAGGGAACACATGATATGGCGCAAGTCAACGCCGCTACGGGGATGGGGGCTTTCACACAGGCATAAAACTCTTTTCATGACATCGCAAAAGACGGTCAAAGTACACTGATAAACGTGATCCTATCATGAACCTTTGTTCAACCTCTGGATTAACAGCCAAAGAATGGTGGGCCAGCAGAAGCCTCGATGACGTTGTTAGACAATGTCAGAGCCGTTAACCCCACGCATAGACAAGCCTTGCCGCTGTGGTCAGGTTCCTCTCAGCTCCAAAGGGAGTTGTTTTCTGTCTGGCCGCAAGTTTGTGGACGAGGCTGGGAGGTGTCCTCTTGGCTGCGTCGTGTGATATCATGAATACTGGGTTCATTGAACATGAGTGAAAATCTCGTCTAGAGTAGTATTTTTCGCACGTCGTATTGCTCGCACTTTTCGCTCATTCACAGGCAAAAGAAAACACACAACATAACATCCGAACCAAACAAAAAACCAAAGTCTTGGCAGTGGCCACGGAGAAAGCTGATTTGGTAGATCTTTGTGTTTTGACTTGTCTACCCCAGCTTTTCCACACAAGTATGCCACAGTGGCTAGCCAGCTCAAATCTGGGGATAAGTAAGGGAAGGTTGAAGAAGGCCAGGAGGCTTATGGCTCATGTTCTGATGACGACATCTCTTGGCTGGATACACAGTAGAGTGGTGTTGAGAAAGAGGCTGGGACTAAGGCGCCAACACACTTTCCAACACCGGACAAGATTTGAGAGTCTGTCATCAGCTGCGTTTTGAGGGTTATTTAGTGGACAAACACCACGAAAGATTTCTCCATCTGTGATTGCTTGCTTGGCTTGACGCTTTATCCCATGGCAGGGAAGACAAGACGACAGGGTAAGAGGAAAACCCTGCCATAGTCCAAAAGAGGGGAATAAGGGTGAAGACAGCTGGAAGGCAGAGACAGGAGGCCGGGACGATGGCCCATTACCCCCACCGAGGAACGAGCCAGTCTGTGAAGTACAAAGCATGAAGCACGAAGCATGAAGCACGAAGCATGAAGCACAAAGTATGAAGAGGGAAGAGGTTGTGATGTGGGTGGGTACCTGCCCGTTCTCCCCGCCCATCCTTTCACGTGGAGATACACATTGAGTAGTTGCTCTGTTCAACTAAGCGACTCGACACCGCCAATGTTCCCAATTGATGTGTTCCTTCTCTGTCTCCAACTGGCAGTTGCCCGTTCACTGCGTTGGTGAGCCGATCAATAACAAACAACGCACCTTCCAAGGTTAAGGCTCTTTCCGTTCTGAAAAATACGCCGTTTGTTCTACGGCCTTACGACTCGAGGCGACCTCGAGAAAAAATAACGGATAGCAGTTGCCAAAAACGTTACGGTGTCACGATGATATAAGGTGATCCAATCAAATGCCAGAAAATTCAAGCTGGTGTTAATCCAAGCCAACGGATAGCCTTGTTTTCTGTTTTATGCGTGCCCCCCACCCCCCCCCCCTCCCCAACTC
>JAXHKQ010000591.1:0-11331 GCA_038407185.1 Chalaropsis ovoidea
CCTTTTTTCGGCCTCATATATCGTCTCCTCCTCCTCCCCCGGCTGCTACTGCAAGCATCTCCTCACGCCTCAGATCACACTCAACCTGCCTCCCTCTATGCCTCCTCAACTACTGCCTGCTTCGGCAGCCGCTTTTGCCCCGCGTGCATTGGTGGTTAACGTGGTGCTGGGATCCCGGATCGAACCCTGGCTAACCCAAACCCTAAAGCGCATCAACCGGGTCAAACGTCCCCTCAACAGCGTGCAGCAGCACCAGCGGTGCCTGACCGAGACACTGTCCTCACCGAACGCCATCTGGACGCTGTGCTCGCTGCTGCTGACGAGAGCGCCCGAGGCCGACCTGCAGACCGGCGACGACGGAGGCGGCGTGGCCGATGCCCGGGCCGACTACAACATGGTGCACCTGGAGGCGTACATAGTGCACATCGACATGGTGCTGCGCAACGAGGTGGCGTTCAAGCTGACCCCAGGCAGCATCAAGACGCTGGTCGACCACCACCGGGACGTGTACTGCGTGGACGCCAAGGCCGGCACGGTGCAGTGGCCGGAGAAGGAGTCGCAGGCCAAGAAGCTGCACGACGACTTTGTGCAGGCCGTCAACAAGTATGTCTTCCGCACGCCCGTGATTGCGCTCGAGGGCCTGGAGGAAGAGGGCGCCGGCGAACTGCTGGGCGGCCGCGCCGAGGACGTCAAGAAGGCCGTCTTGGCCATGATGAAGCCGCTGGTGCCGCCGCCGCCGCCGCCGCCGCGCATTGTGGATGTGGTGCACCGCCAGCCGCTGCTCTCGTCTTCGGGCCACGGCCATCACAGCCACGGTCACGGCCACTGGTCACAACCCACGCCGCCCATCTCCATCTCCGCCGTCGAGCCATGGCACGTCCTGCCCTCCAGCACCAGCGCCGGCCTCGGCCACTTCGACATGCACGCCTCGGCAACCACGCCCGTCTCCTCGGCCATGGCCGCCGTGGCCGCCGCCGTCTCCACCGCCATGGCCCACACCACGGCCGCCGACATGACGTCGCCGCTGTGGGCCCACGCCTCGTCCATGGGCATGCCCGAGCTCGGCCTGCACCTGCACGACTCGCCGCCGCTGGCGCCGTCGCAGCTGATCAACCCGTACCTCCCGTTCACCACGGCCGCCGAGATGTTCTGCTCGCCGCAGCTGCAGCCGCAGCCGCTGGCACCGCCCCCGCCGCACGTCACCATGGCGCCCTTCTCCAACATGATGGGCGTGCCGTGCGGCGTCGGCGTTGGCATGGCCGCCGCCGCCTTGGGCCTGGACTCGTTCCAGCCCTGGGGCCACTACCACGAGCTGCCCACAATGTAGCAATCAGCGCCCGTGCCGGGATCCGAGTACCCTGCTGCGCCGTCCTCGTCGCCACCGCCCCACGTCCCGCAGCCGCCCCTCTCCTAGCCGGCGGCCCGGCTCTTGTGTGTGGTGTGTGGCACGTGGCGACGGACGTGAACGGCAGGGTGCGGATCCCAGCACCGGCACGGCACGGCTTGTGACGGCTCCGTCCCGCCTTCTTCTTCTCCTCTCTGTTGTCCGGTTCCCCCCTTCTTTTTTCTTCTTCTTTGTTCTTACTTTTTTTGCTCCTTTCTTTTCTTTGTCTTCTCGTCCCGCCCATTTCTCGGAATTCTGGAAGAAACGCCTGCAGCGATGCATCATTTCACACATGGCCCATCATACCTCACAACTTCATATTTCCTTTGTCACTTGTGTTTTTTTTTTCTTTTTTTTTCTTTTTTTTTTCTTTTAATAATCGCCTGGCCACGGTCCAGGACAGATTAACTGTTGGGGTTTCTTCATCTGCAAGCGTTTCTTTTTGGTATTTTTTCTTCATTTTTTCCTCTTTTTTCTTTCTTTTTTCCCCCCTTTTTCCTCTTTTCCTGCCCAGTCTCTGTTCTCTTCCCCTTCTTTGCATTAAACCTGGTGTTTACGAGGCCTTTTCCCACAGGCAGCCCGAGATACACATCTCCCATCCAACCACCATCTTGGCCCCCCCTCCTCGACTGCTTCACGACGCAACGACCCCTCCTCCCACGTCATCCCACGACAACGACGACAACGACACCCTACGTATACTTAATTCTTTCCCATTTCCCCGGCCGGAACACGGAAACAATGGCTCTCGACAGCCTATCAGACCGGTTCTTTTAGCAGCGTCGAGCGTGCTGTGTTACGTCAGACAGCCTTGGCTTCTCCCGCTACGGCCTGGGGACACGGCGCCGCGCGTGGCCGAGAGGGGCCAGCCAAGCACCGGCTCCAGCAGCCCTTGGCCCCCCCTCTCCCGCGCCACGACAGCTGCGTCCGGCGCATGCTTTGCTGTCTTGCGTCACCCAGGCCTGGCCTCGTCGAACGGACGACACGGGTCCTTGCAGTGCCTGATATCCGGATTCTCGGGCCTGCCTCTACGGAATCCCCCGCGCTCTCGTCTTGCCCGGGTCAGACTGTGTCTGCCAAGACAGAGCGCAGCCAGCAAAGGTCCGCGACCTCTCCCCGCTCTGCCGGTTCCCGCCCTTGACGGGCCCGGATCGCGCAGACGGGCTGGCACCCGGGGTGCTGGCCACCTCAGCCTCTTTGCTTTCTATTTTGTTTTCTTTTCCATGTTCACGCAAAGCACTCTGTTCCTTGGGCACTGGCTGCCTTTCTGTCTGCCTGGCTGCAGACAGTTGAACTGTGCTTTGCAGAGGCCTGCGGCCTGTATCTATAGCTTGTATGTCTTATTTTGGGGGTCTTTAGTGGCCTTGAGGGCTCTGTTTATATCAAACAAATAAAAATACTTTATTCACATTTCTTTGCTGTCCGTAACTGTCCGTGTAACATGAAACAGGTGCAACCCACTTACTGCGTTAGTCCCACATTAATCCCCGTTACACCAAAACATACCGACCTCACCTCGCCGCATCCTCCGATTTCAGCTGCTGCACCATTGCCCGGGCGATATGCAGCGCCGTTGCCATTGTAGACACCATGGGGTTGACTCCCGTGGCGCTCGGCAGCACGCTGGCGTCGGCGACATAGAGACCCGCGCGGCCGTACACGCGCCCGCTTGCGTCCACGACGCCCCGGTGAGCAACGCCGCTCATGCGGCACGTGCCTATCTGATGCGCCGTCATCCAGACCATGCCGGCGCCGGTATTTCCCATGCGCTGCACGGCGGCCAGCCACGCCTCGAACGCGGCATCTGTCTTGCCGTGGCCCTCCGCTGACGAAGTGCCGGCAAGGAGAGGCGCCTGCTCGTCGCTGCTGCTGCTGCTGCTGCTGCTGCTGCTGCTGCTGGCGCCGTCCCCGCTCGGCTTTCCCTCTTCTCCTCCCGCGCCGTCCCGCACGAATGGCGGCATTGTTGCGATCCCCACAAAGATCTCGCGCGCGCCTTGGGCGTACAGCATGCGCGCGACGGCGCAGATCCCGGCCAGCGCGTGGCGCGCGTCGTGGGCTGACGGCGTGTAGTGCATCTGCGGGCCGGCCGTGGCGGGGTCGACGGCGATGTGGCCGGTGTCGCGGTCGCGCGTCAGGACAATGTACGGCGCAAGCGTGGGCAGCTTGGCGAGGTTGAGGCGGTGCGCGACGCCTGGCTGCCAGGGCAGGCCAATGAGGGCGGCGTATGGCTGGGCGGGGTGTTAGTGGCTGGTTGGCGTGGGGAGATATGAGGACAAGGAAGCGAGGCGGCTTACAACAGAGCATGTAGGCTCGATCTTGACGCCGTGGCCAGCACCGTCGATGTTTTCAAAGGATGTCACAATGGTGGACATGGCCGGGCCTTGTGTGTATGTTAGAGCGGACCTTGGTTTGGAGGATGGCCGGGCCGGGCCGGGCCGGGCTGGGGTTGCACTGCTCACCTTCCCAAGGATTGATCTCCTGGTCGAATCGGCCAACGACGAAATTAACGGGGTGTAAGTGAAGATTAGTGCCGATAACGGGGTTCTGTCACGTAGTAAAAGTCAGCCAAGGGGGATTCTCTCCTCGGATGATCGGCACACAACTGACCTCGATGCCGCTCTTTTTCAGGATCGTCGGGCTCCACAGACTGCCTGCTGAGATTATCACAGCCCTCTTCGCCATGATGCGAACAGCCCGCGTATACGCGTCCACAGAAGCCGACTTTCGCGCGGTCCACACGCCCTCCACCCCGACCGCAGTCTTTCCCTCCGCGTCAAACAGCACCTTTTCCGCCTGGAACCCCTCGACAAAGCGCGCCCCGTTCCGAGCCGCGCGCGGGAGCCACACTGCCGCCGGGCCCTGCTTGGCATTGGACCCGCAGCCCAGATGGCAGCGGCCGCAGTCGTGGGTCCGGTCATGGCCGGAGTTGAGGGCGAGATCGGCCGCGTCGTAGCCCAGGCGCTGGGCGGCCTGCATCAGCATGCGGCCGCGGACGTCCTTGCGGTAGTCCGTCGACGCGCCAATGGTGTCCCACACGGCGTCCATGCAGTCGTCGTACTCGGCGCCGGCAAAGAACGGCAGCTCGTCGGCCGTGGCCCATTCGCGCCGCACGTAGTCCTGCGTGCGCAGGCTCGCGCCCCAGTTGACCGTGCCGCCGCCGCCCCAGCAGCTGCCGGCGATGCAGGTGACCTGCGCCGAGGTGCTCATGACGCAGCCGTGGTTCTCGAAGAGGTGGTGTTCGCCCTGGGCTTGCGACATGGGGAAGCTCTGCGAGGGGTAGTACAGGCCCTTGTCAACGACGGTGACGTCGTAGCCGGCCTCGGAGAGCGTTTTGGCGCAGACACCGCCGCCGGGGCCGGAGCCGATAATGACGATGTCCGTGTGGAGAACATCCGGGCCCGGGCTGTGGCCAGACACTTCCGAGCGCAGAAACTGGACAAACTCAAAGGGGTAGCTGGATGTCTTCACGTAGTGCGGAGGCACGGGGCTGTACCCGATCGTCTTGGCATACAGTGTGCTGTACTGCAAATACGGCCTTTGTGTCAGCATAAGAAAGGCTTTGGCGATCTGGCGCTTCATGCCGAGATACGATGTTGTCCAAGACGCGAAAGCTTGCTGCCGGCTAGCCAGGCTTTGGTCCTGAAACGGCGTGGGGGTGCCGGTGAAGAGAAAGCCGCCGAGGCGAAAGCTACAGACACAGCAACAAGCCGGGTTAGTTGTAGGCGCACAGTGCACAGAGGAGCAGGAATCACACTGACGATAGCAGCCAGGCTACGAGCAACAGCAGCTTGGCCTGCTGTGGGCCAGTTGCCTCAAAGCCCCGGCACACGGCGTTGACCACGTCCTCGCGATTGGCGGGCTGTTCGGCCAGGAACTCGGCGAATTCGGCCCTGGACGGAAACGAGGAGCGGTGCTTTTTGGCAGCGGCGTACAGTGCGTCGAACTCTGTCTCTGTGATGAGAAGCCTTTCGCTGAGCTCTGCGTCCCGGGTAGTGCCGTCCGGTGTCTCCGGGCTCGGCCCCGGCCGCGACACTTGGATGCCCGGGAGGACCGCGTCGATCACAGCCCGGATCACCGCCAGCGCCGCCGGGCTAACGTCGCGTTTCAAGGCAGAGTCGATCGCCGGGCCGGGATCCGGCAGATCAGCGCTGATGGCAGCAGGATTGGACATGGCGCGTGTGTTTGCAGGCAGTCAATCGGGTCAAGTTGGGTGGAGCAAGTTTGCACAGGCCAGGAACGCAAGGACAGCGGGCGGCCTGTGTTTTAATGGTCTTTGGGAATAGTCTCATCGTGTGGGTACAGAGTCTCCAACTATGCACGGGACATTGGCCAGTTGGAGTTGGCTAGTGTCACGAGCTGTTGATTGGCCCATCGCCAGGGTTAGCGCCAGGGTTAGCTCGGGGCTGAGAGTAAGCCTGGGCTGAGGGCGGAGCTGAGGAAGTGAAGGGAGAGAAATGCGACGCTGGATGGTGTCGATCGACGCTGGACGGGCGACGGCGGTTGCTCGTGTTGTTATCGCCAGCCCGTGTCTCAGGGTTACACAGCTCACTGTCGGTTAGGTCACGTGACCAGCACTGCATGGAGCCCGGCCCCACCTTTCCGCCCGGCATCCTGAGACCCACATTTGCGGGATCCGATTTGGCCGGCCGCCAGCCGCCGGCCTGCTTACGGCTGCGCCCCAGTGCTGCTCCAGTGCTGCTCCAGTGCTGCTACAGTGCTGTTTCCGGTGGGAGATAGCAAGCGAGCGCGCTATTTTCCCAAGTCACAGACAGATCACATCATGCCCCAGCAGGTACGTAAATGCCCTGTGAAGTAGCAGCTTCACATCTGCACTTACGGCCAGCCACAACGGACGGACTCACCGTTTCTTTAGCAGCCTTGTGGCCAGCGAAGCCGAGCGAGGCTCGATTTGGAAACTTGATTCCGAAATTTGTTGGCATCTTTTGCAGGAGAAAAAAAAAAAAAAAAAAAAAAGAAACAATGGAGAGAATTTGTGCCCTGTGAGTCCGGATTAAAGCCCGGAATAAGCCTAAGCCGGATGGCCTGCCTCAACAACAGAGAGGGGAGGAAAAGGCTTAATGCTATGTTTTTAGGGCACTATTTTTGGGCAGTACAGGGGGCTGTTCAGGTCTGCTCTCTGCTACAGTGGGTCATACAGGCCTATTCTTTATTTCTCAGGTGGATCTACAGGGTCTCAGTGGGTGCCGGGCGCTACTTATAGTGGCCGCTAAGCGCTCTCTGCTCTGCAGTCACTTCACTTGTCAGCCGACGTGGATAGCCTCGGGCAGTCAGTGGCAAGTCACCAAGTCACTAAAGCTTCGTGCAGTCTTGAGCTGTTGGGGTGAAAAGTCTATCACGACAGTGTGTTGTGAAGCTTATGAGCCAGTGAGTTTGAGACGTGTCACGGGGAGATCATGCAATATGTCACGATTGTGATGCTGCTCACCCACAAGCTGCCCCGAGGCCATTTGACCATGGTGGTGTTTAGTGGCCTACTTTGAGTGAGGGAAATTCCCCAGCTGATACGATACACCCACTCACACTCAAGACTTGCTCAGGCTCAGGCTCAGGCTCAGGCTCAGGCTCAGGCTCAGGCTCGGGCTTCAACAGTTGTTGAGATTCAGCATCAACTTGATCCTACTTGGCTGCGGCTTAACCCGGACTTACACACGCCCGGCTTAACACTAAGCCGGCGCTGACTTGTTGGTGGGTGGGCAGATGCATGAACGTGTTAATGGCCCTTTTGGGTAACCCAAAGCCCTGACTAGGGTCCTTTCCTTTCTGGAAAAAAAAAAAGGCGGCTCTACTTTTAGACGACAATTGCTTCACACGGAACAAAGAGCCCCAACAAAAAAAAAACAGGAAGAAAAAAGAAGGTACATGCAACGTATGTAGACAGGCATATGTGCGCGGAAGTGCGCAGCCAGCGCAAAGCATGTATCTATGTACTTACACTCATATACACATGTAGATGTCACAAACAGACGATTGGCATGTTGGAACCTGGGCGTCGGTGTTCTTTACCCGGCACTAGTAACAAAGTTCAACAATAAACATTGGGTGTCCTGTTGTCTGAGGCTCCGCGCAAATTGGTGGGATTTTAGCTCGTGTAAGTCTGCCATATCAATGTCCTCGAAACCCTTTGGACGACTGGGGATGGAGACATCGCAGCTGGCTACGTACGTGTAATCGCAGTAGAACAGGAGGTACAAGATACAAGATACAAGATACAAGATACAAGATACATGCCATCACATTGATACCAAAGAGGCAAGTACGTACACAAGCCATTCAACAAAACTGCATATGCCCCAGCTGCTTTGTGCACCTTCCGCCGCGTGTCTGCGTGAGCGTGGGCGTTTGCGTAGCTTTGCATAGACTCCAGGTTCTTTCTTATCTTGAAGGCAAACGAAGACCTTGAAGTGATTTTTTTCCCGTCCCTTCCTTTCCTGACAGGCGAAAAAAGAAGGAGCCGCCAAACAAGTAAGGCACGCAAACGCAGTCTTCCACTACCAGTCAGCCCGCCAGCAGCCAACCTCCTCCTCCGCCTCCTCCGCCTCCTCCCCCCCAACAAGTGAAACGACAAAGTGAGAAAGCTACGGCAACTGCCCTGCTTCACACGTAAATTAAATAAAAAGCGAGACTGCCGCAAGGTCTGGGCCATCCGATTGGGCCCGGCTCCTGTCTGCAGAAGGAAGCTTTTATTTGCTGTATTTCTTTTTCTTTTATTATTCTTTTCCTTTTTCTTTTTCTTTTTTCTCTTAAGCTTGCAAGAGCCCGCAGCTTCAACTTGCTTTGCTTCTCTTTTTTTTTTTCCTCTTCTTTTCTCGTCTTGTCTTGAATCCTCTTTTGCCGTCTGTTGTACCTCTTTGTCACTGTGACAAGTTTCTTGCTAGTGGCACCACCAGCAATCCAAGTACCTAGTTCTTCTCTATTTTCTTTCTACTCTTCTTTTCTTGTCCATCTACGGACCTTCTCGCCATATCCGCCCTCCCCGCCCTCACAATGGAGGCCCTCCCCTTCACCTACCTCATTAGCCCGTCCTTCCAGCTTCCGTCCGGAGCCGAGCCCTTTGCTGTGCCTCCGCCTCCGGCCGGTAGCTTCAAACATGCGCCCCCCTTCGACATCCCCGAGTCGTGGTGGGTCTCGGTCCTAGACGCCCGCGTCCCCGTCACCATTGCTGTCGTGTACGCCATCACCGCCAAGGTCCTGACCTCGTACAACCTGTCCCACAACAAGCAGCCGTGGGCCATCAGCAAGACCCGCGCCTTCAAGGCCTTTGTCGTGCTCCACAATGTCTTCCTGGCTGTCTACTCGGCCTGGACCTTCATCAACATGGCCGGCGCCATGCACAGAGCCATTGCCAGCCCCAACGGCCCCGGTGGCATCACGGCCACCGTCGACAGCTTCTGCCAGATCAACGGCGTGCCGGGCTTTGACGGCGGCGTGTTCTTCAACGAGGAGACCGGCAAGTACGCCACCCTGGGCAACAACGCCGGCATCGACCCCGCTACCGGCCGCCCCAGCCGCTACGCCACCGGCCGTCTGTGGAACGAGGGTCTGGCCTTTTACGGCTGGTGGTTCTACCTCAGCAAGTTCTACGAGGTCCTGGACACTCTGATTATCCTGGCCAAGGGCAAGCCCAGCTCTACCCTGCAGACCTACCACCACGCCGGCGCCATGATGTGCATGTGGGCGGGTATCCGCTGGATGGCCCCTCCCATCTGGCTGTTTGTTGTCTACAACTCGCTGATCCACTCTCTGATGGTAAGAATCTTTGTGTGTGGGTGAGTGTTTATGAAGCCTGAAACTAACAACATACGTCCAGTACACCTACTACACCGTTACCGCCTTCAACATCCGTGTGCCCATGGTCATCAAGCGCAGCCTGACCACCATGCAGATCACCCAGTTCCTGGTCGGCGTTGTCTGCGCCATGTCTTACGCCTTCGTTGCTTACGGCCTGCCCATGACGGTCCAGGTTGCCCAGGCCGTCACCGCTGCCGAGTCGCAGCCTACTGCTTCCGTGGCCGAGGCCAACAACGGCGTTCTCAACACTCTTAAGCAGATGGTTATTAGCGCCATGACCAAGGCCGCCGACGCCGCCGCTGCTGCTTCCTCGGCTGCTGCCGTCGAGTCTTCGGCGGCCTCCACCAGCTACCGCACCGAGACCGTCTACGTCACCCAGAACTGCGTCAACAGCAGCGGTGTCCAGTTCGCCGTGTGGCTGAACGTCTTCTACCTGGCCCCTCTGACCTACCTCTTCGTCAGCTTCTTCATTGCCAGCTACACCCGCCGCGGCCGCACCGACTCCCGCAAGGGCGGCAAGGCCCAGGCCACCGAGGGCCAGCTCATTGACGTGCAGCGTGCCGAGAAGGCCGGATGGGAGGCTGCCAAGAGCGTCGAGAAGGAGGTTTACGGCCAGGATGGCGCGTCGAGCCCTAAGCGTGCTACGCGCTCTGTCCGTTCCAAGTCGTCGAAATAAGCGGGAGGCGAGACCGGGAAGAAGGGGGCGAGATCGGGAAGAAGGGGCGAGACCGGGGAAGAAAAAGACTCCCCCAATCCGGGCCTCTCCCGTGCCGGTTGAAAAAGTTTCCAAGGGTTGGAACTGGCTCGCCATGAGCCCTATGACCGCCTAGGCTTCTTGTGGAGCACACACAGTTAGGCTTTGTTTTGATCCTTGTTGCGGGTTTTATGTTTGCACTTAGTTATGCCGGCGTTGGGTTTTTTATGTTATGTCCTTTTTTCTTTTGCTAGACAGCTCTACAAAACGAAGCTTTTATGATACCTGAGTTATTTGCTTACTCTCTTCTGTTGCTCCCATTGCGTGTCTTGTGTCCTGTGTCATGTCCTGTCCTGTCCTGTGTCCTCCGGCCTGGTTGTGGTGCTGTTGCGGGTGAGGTCCACTCCACTCCACGAGCTTGGCTTAGTAATCAGGCTGAAGCTAAAGAATGGATGCCTATGACTATTTAGACTGGCGTCTGTCACACGAAAAGAGTCATATTCCTTGACCAGAGCCACATCCCTCGACTTGGGACTACTTATTGTGCCCCTTTCCACGTTCATCAGAGCTCTCTGTTTGGTTTCATCTGTCTCGTGCTGTATCACCCTGCTTGACACCAACATCAGCCCGTAACCCTATTATCACCATTCTCACCACATAACCCTACCACCCCCTCTCCATCCCCCGCCATGCCGCCCTGCCCGATCTACATCCTCGACGGCGGCCTCGGCACGTCGCTGGAGGACGAGTACCACATCAAGTTCACCTCGGCCGACACCCCGCTGTGGTCGTCGCACCTGCTGCTCTCCGACCCGGCCACGCTGACCCGGTGCCAGGCCGACTTCGCCGCGTGCCCCGTCGACGTGCTGATGACCGCCACCTACCAGGTCTCCAGCGAGGCCTTTGCGCGCACCAAGACGGCCGCGTTCCCTGCCGGCGTGCCGGAGGCCGAGGTCCCCCGGTGTATTGAGCTGGCGGTGCAGGTCTCCCAGGATGCCCTGCGCCAGGCGGCTGGCGCCACAGGCCACCCGCCGGGCTCCGCCGCTGCATCGCAACTTCCGCCCCCGCCTGCGCCTGCGCCGCCAGCCACGCCCCCGCCAGCCATCGCCCTCAGCCTCGGCCCGTACGGCGCCAGCATGGTGCCGAGCACAGAATATTCGGGCGCCTACGACAGCGGCGGCGCGTCGGAGCAGCTGCTCGCGGCGTGGCACGCGCGGCGGCTTGCGCTGTTCCTGCGCGCGCCGCGCGCCCGCGCCGTCCCGCGCTTCTGGGCCTTTGAGACTGTCCCCCGTCTCGACGAGGTGCGCGCGCTGCGCCGCGTGTTGGATGGCGCTGCACCGCTGATGGCGCGTGCGCATGAGGACTTTGGCGGTGGCGGTGGCGGTGATGGTGGCAGCGGTAGTGACGGGCACGGGCTGAAGGGGCGGGAGGAGCGCCGGCGAAT
>JAXHKQ010000592.1:0-11275 GCA_038407185.1 Chalaropsis ovoidea
CCAGCTGTCTGGGATACGTGCGCACTTTTGGGTGGATTTGGTTGGCGATTGGCGATTGGCCAGTGGCCAGTGGCCACGAAGACGACAACAACAAAAGGGAAAGAGCTGATAACGAACGATGGCTGGACAGTGACCTGTGCACAACCTGACCTGGCAAAGAACGACTGGGCGCACTTGCAACTATGCCGATAAATGGAGACCTGAGGCCGACCGTATGTATCTATGCAGACTTTCTGCATTCCTCCCCTCATCCCACCCATCCTCCCCCTCTCCGCAGCGTATGCAGCTTTTGGTACAGACAAGCCAGGTAAATACTTACAAGCTAATGTTACGGGCTTTAAACAAGGGCGCCCTTAAACAAGTGCGTGTTGTGCATTGCGGCGTAAGTACCTCCCGAATTTGTGCAGGCAGTTGCAGAGATGAGTTTCTAGTTATTTCCCTCTTCTGCACTGCCAAAGCAAAGATAAGGCGAAGCTTCTGAAAGCTAACAGCACCACAGGCCGCAAGCCGCAAGCCGCAAACTGCAAGCCGCAAACTGCAAGCCGCAAACTGCAAGCAAGCCGCAAAACTACAAGCAAGCCCCGCCCCGCCCCCATTTTCCTTCCCTCTCTCCCTCCCTCCCTCCTTCCTTCCTTATCTCCCTCTGTCTTCCCCTTCTTTCTTTTTCTTTGCCCAGATCGAGAAACAAGCCAATAGCAACATAGCGGCAGTGGGTCTGGCTTGTCTTTGTCTTTTAAGGCAAGTAAGTACCTTGGCATCTTTCGTCTATTGTATGTAGTATGTATTTCAATAGAGCGCTTTTTATTTTCTATATTCTTTTTATTTTCTAAATTCTTTTTATTTTCTATCGAGGGCCACTGAAATAGGAGAGCATAATTGCAACAGCCCCAGTCTAATTTATAGCACTGCAAGTTGACACAATTTGAAGGGGGGGGGAAGAAAAGAGAAAAAAAAAGAGAAAAACCCCCTGGCTCTTGTTTTGTTCAAGTTCCTTGTGATGCGACCACGATCTTGCTTCCCTTGACATAGCCTTATTTTGTTTCCTATGAGCGTGTGTGTGGGTATGCGTATGCAGAGATTTTGTACAATTATGTGTACATAGAGCATTGTACCTGAGGGTTCAGGTCTGTACTTTGCGTGAAGGTATATATTTATGTCCCTGATACCTGATGCTAGTATAAATATGTACTCATATACTTCATGTGTTTGTACCTGGGGCTTCTACATTTTGCGTCGTCTCCAGCTTTTCATTCCTTCTTTCTCGTACCGTCTCTTCTCTATACCAACACTAGGAGTTTCTGAGAAGACCTGTCAGCCCTTCCTCGTCAGGTCTTCCAGCTGGCTGGCTGAGTCTCCCCTCCCCCCTCCCCCAGGCTTGGCTCTCCCTTGTTTCCCCTAACTTGTACAATTTAGTACAAAATACCTGCTGCGAACCCCTGGATAAGGAGAACATCCGGCTAAGGGTCAAATCAAGGGCCAAAGCAGATGTTTTAAGTTGGATTTATTGACGGGGTTTTAAGCCTGCACTGCAGATCGACATTGTCAGCCAACACAACACAACACATCAAGTCGAACTCCACTCATGTTACTTGCCACCTTACCTTGTTGCTTGCTTTTCTGGCTCGGTTCTGCAGGCTTTGTCTTTGCCTGCCTGTATGCCGACATGTCAGTAACTCCGCCCGCCTCACTTGGCTTGTCGTCTTCTCTTTGTTTTCTTTCCTTCCCTTCCATTGTCTCCTCTGTGGCTTTCTTTTCCGTCTTCCGTGCATAACATACACTGAGTACGCAACGGAAACCTACGGCGGCGGTCGAGTACATTTCATACGTGTACATAGACATGTGTACACACACAAGAGTATGGCGAGATGATGTTGTGTGTGTATGTGTATGTGTGTGTATGTGTGTGTGTGTGTGTGTGTGTGTGTGTGTGTGTCTGTGTCCTGCCTGGCCACACATCTGCTGCTAGCAACTTGCTTCTTCGTCCTCTCGCTCTCCCTCTCGCTCTCTCTCTCTCTCTCTCCCTCCCTGATCATCGTAGCCCGTCCCCTCCCCGCGCCCATTTGAACAACAAGCTTTATACGTACGTACCTCCCAATGACACCCAAGGCCCAGCTCTTCTTCGCTTGGTGTCTGTTTTCACACTCGGCTTTCGAGAAGGAAATACCGGTTTATCGGTTCCTAATATGAGCTGCTGCTGCTGCTGCCGCTGCTGCTCTGGCGCGGAAAAAATTGCCCAAAATGAACGGTGCACGGAATCAATCGCTAGGTCTAGACCGGCCCAAAGCCAGCCTATAAATCCCTAGCCGCAACCACGGCTACGACACTATATTTTGAGCGCCTATGAAAACAGGCCGGCGGCCAGAGCTTCTTAAAGCTTGATGTTCCGTTCGTTTCGTTTCGTTTTGTTTTGTTTGTCGGGCGGCTCCATGTGCGTGCGTGTCGGCATGGGCGAATCGCTGGGCGCACACATGTTTTGGATGGACGAGAACATCGAGCAGGTTACGTAGCCTGTGATCAGATAACTTGGTCGAGGTATCAGAAACACTGACATGTGCGGAAAGTAACATAAACATACCACGTATAATGCTTGGCCGGCGCAGCACACGACTTTGGTACTAGAAAGAGGGAGGGGGGCAATCTATAACGTACCAAAGCTTGAAAATAAGGATTCCGAGGTAATTGTGCCTTGACGACGGAATCATCGTCAGATTGAACTTGGACGACGTTCAATAGAGATGGGGGTTATAGCACTAGGGTTAAGAACAACAGGAAGCAGGGCTGGTGCTGGTTGCACCAAAGCCTTGACGCCACAAATCAATTAAACAACGTGGCGTGGCGTGGCGTGGCGTGGCGTTGACGCGTTGCAGGATAGTGCAACACGCTGTGAGTTCGCACCAAGTAAACCCAAAGTGGGATAACGCAAGCCCACATTGGGTTATCGTGAGAACAACAACAACAACAACAACAACAACAACGGCCTTATATCTCGCTCCCCGCCTCTCTTTACAGATTCCAACAACGGCCTTGTCTCTTGCTCCACGCCTCTCTTCACTCGCTACGACATGTCCGCCCCAGCTATTAAGGATGAGCCTGTGGAAGACGCTGTCATGGATCACGTCGAAGAGGAAGACAATGACCTCATCGACAGTGACCTTGATATAGACATGGACGAAGTCGATGCGATAGAGTGCGGAAAGCAACCTGAAAACCCCCCGCCAATACCCGCAACAAGTCAAGCAGAGGCCACTGCGGAGTCGGCAAGATCCGAGATGGAGGGGTTAGAGCTAGGATTGCCTCCCGGAATCAAAGCGGAAGATCTCTTTCCAGACTCCGAGTCCGATGAGGAATATCCCAGCTCTGCTCCGGCCCCGGCCCCTGCTCCGGCCCCGGCTCCCCTACAAAGTTCATTGTATGTTGGTTTTCCCGAATGCAGCCGCCGAGAGACAGAAGCTAACACCACGTACTAGTGCCAATGCTGAAGCCTCCGACCCATTCATCTTGCGCCTATTCTATGAACGACTATTCCCCTTCAAAACCCTGTTCCAGTGGCTTAATCACAGCCCTATTCCCTCGGCCGACATGAAGCACCGAGAAATTGCCATGACTCTCAATGGGCCAGGTGGCGCCGAGTTCTACAAGCGTTACCTGTCGTACAACTCTGTGGAACAGTACGTATCCATCCGTCTCTCCGCCCCTTGCCGAATGCAAACACTCACCACATCGACCCGTGTAGTCTTAAGAAAGACGTTATTCTACAAATCCCCACGCGATTTGAAATTGGGCCCGTCTACAACACCAACCCTAGAGACCGCAAGTCCCTACCAAATCCCGCCGCCTTCAAACCCATGACCAAGGAGCTGTGCTTCGATATCGATCTGACAGATTACGACGACATCCGGACGTGTTGCGACAAGGCCAATATCTGCCAGAAATGCTGGTCATTCATGACCATGTCAGTCAAGGTGCTGGACGCAGCTCTGCGCGACGACTTTGGCTTTAAACATGTAATGTGGGTGTACTCGGGCCGCCGTGGTATCCATTGCTGGGTGTGTGACAAGTCTGCGCGCACCCTGAACGACCAGCAAAGACGGGCCGTCGCAGGCTACTTTGACGTGGTTCGCGGCGGAGCACAGACATCGAAAAAGGTCAACCTGAGACGTCCGCTGCATCCCCATCTCACGCGGAGTCTTGAACTGCTCAAGTCACACTTCCAGCACGACGTTCTCGAGGCCCAGGATCCACTGGCTGACCCCGAGCGCGAAAAGTACATGCTGGGGATGATTCCCGACAAGACGCTGCAAGAATCCCTGGCCCAGAAATGGGCGTCCTCGGGAGGCGATTCGCTGAGCAAATGGACCTCCATAGATTCCATTGCGAAGCGTGGCGCAGGAAAGAACTTTGATACACGAGCCTTGCGAGATGCCAAGCAGGACATCGTGTTGGAGTACACGTACCCCCGCCTGGATATTGAAGTCAGCAAGAAGCTCAACCATTTGCTGAAGAGCCCATTCGTCGTGCATCCGGGCACTGGCAGAGTGTGTGTGCCGGTTGATACGAGCAAGCTGGACGAGTTTAAGCCGCTAGAGGTGCCAACCATCCAGGAGCTGCTGCAGCAAATTGACGACTGGAAGGATGAAGACGGAGATGGCAGCAAGACCGTGGCTGATTGGGAAAAGACGGATCTGAAGCCGTATATAGACTACTTCCGCACGTTTGTGGCCGGCCTCCTGCGGGACGAGACGCGGACGGTGAAGCGAGAGCGGGACACGGATCAAGGGTCCCTTGACTTTTGAGCGAGGGTCAAATGAATTGATTTCGTTGATGTCATCATGACACCAGAACGTGTGAGTGTGGTACCAAGAAAGTAGACCCGTAGTGGTGCGTTTATTGCACAGTAGTAAGTAACTCTATGGTTGGGCCTGTTCGGCTGGAGCCTGTTCGGCTGGTGCCTGTGTTTCAGCATATGCCTTGGAAGCCTCCTCCACAGCCCTTTGCTCCTCCTTGTCCTCGCAGCCTTCTCCTGTCTCCTCGTCGGCCTCGTCCTCATTTTCTACAATGCTGGAGCCTTCCATGGAAACATCGCCCTTTAATCGGCCGCCCTTTCTCTTTGGGATGACTGACAGGAAGGCCTGGCCCCAGTCGCCCAGCTCCAGCCACTTGAGCATGATTTCCACCACTTGGTTGGTGGTGAGCACCTGTCGACTCTGCATCACCATGTACTCGCCAATGGGCAGCTTGGCGGTGCGCACCTTGCGCTCGCGGGCAATCTTGTAGCACAGGCCCTTCTCACGGTTTTTATCGACAATGCCACCAATGACGTACGACGTGCCCGGCTCCAGCCGCTCAATCACATACGGCGAGTCCGACGAGAGATAGACTACGTCCGGGCTATAGCCGGTTTCATCCACTTCGGGATCCAGCGGCTCCTCGGTGTTTTCCACGTGCATAGCCGGCGGCCCGTTTTCGGGGGTCTGCAGCGTTGCAATGACTGTGCCGCCGCTGGGACCGGCCATCACCTCTTTCATCTGCGTGGCCGCCTCGACAAAGTCTCCCCCAACAAACGTCACATCCTTCCAGTACTTGAACTGGTCGGCAAAGACGGTC
Source organism: Chalaropsis ovoidea (assembly GCA_038407185.1). Lineage (NCBI taxonomy): Eukaryota > Fungi > Ascomycota > Sordariomycetes > Microascales > Ceratocystidaceae > Chalaropsis > Chalaropsis ovoidea. The sequence goes on from JAXHKQ010000592.1 coordinate 5,605, forward strand.
TCATAGCGGTCGCGTAGCTTGCCCTTCCACGAGCTCATGACCAAGTGGGATCGGAAGTTGGCCTTTTTGTTCTCCGAGTATGATCGCGTGATCTGGCTACTGAGCGAAATCAGCTCCTTTTCTGTCATGTACTGCTCAAAGTCGCAGTCAATGACCAGCGAGATGGGCACTTTGACGGGGTTGGGGCGCTGGGCCCGGGCATTCACGTCGGCGGGGTCGCGGCCTTCGGCAATTGCTTGTGCCACCAAGGCCTGGTGATCGTGTCGTCGGCGCTCTTTGCGGAGCTTCTGTTTCACTCTGCGCTGGAGCTTTCGGTCCTCTGCGCCCTCTTCCCAGGCCAGCTTGCGCTTGAGCTTCTTCATCTGGTTCTTTGAGATGGGCGTTCCGTCGGCATTAGTTTCGGCGGGCGCCGGGTGCGGGTGCGGGTGCGGGTTCTGTGCATCGTGGGAAGCAGGAGTAATGCTGAATTCGGTAGCGATAGGTGCAGCTGCCACGACGGCTCCGGTGGCCTCGGTGGCGTCAGGATGATGTTCGGACATGGTTTGTGTTGCGGACGTGGCGCAACAGGAAGTTCCTTCTCTTCGTCCCATCTCGTCCCGTCCCAACCAAGGTGGTGAATTTTTGAGAGCGGTGTAGAATTCTTCCGGCAGAATAAAAAAGGCGGTGGCAGCTCATCTTACCCCTTTGGGATTAGTGGGCGACATAACGCGACAAGACACACAACAAGATGTATGGGTTGTTGGGGCAACAGCTGGCTGCTAGCCCTGTTGACCCTAATGTTGTAGCAAAACAATAGGCCATGTAATCACATAACCCTATAGCAATGACCCTACAATTTGTTTCCTCTTTTTATCTTTGTTGTGTATTCTATTAGAGAAAATTCTCTCCCTTCTAGTTTCTCTTTTCTAGTTAATTAAGCAAGATTTACCTGTCCCAAACAAGACAAGGCAAGCAAGGCAAAAAGCTAGACTTGAACAAACAACAACATCGCCTCTTGACTTATCTCATTGTATCCGTTGGACCAGGGACAAGAGAAAAGAACAAGACACCGACTATAAGCTCCAATCTGCACGCCACCCTGTTTATAACTACAGCACTGCAATTGTCATCACACCTCGTCACACCCTTAGTCGATATGTCTTCAAGGCCCGAGCTCAAGGTAAGACGAGATAGAAAGCTGCCAAGTAAATCGCAGCACAGCGGCACTTTATACATGTGACATGAGTCCGCATTATCGTCAGCCTCGTGAGGGCTAGACAGCCTAATCCATATCATAATACACAATGACCATTGGCCTTGTTTCAACTGCTAACACCCGCTTCAAGGTCGACGATGAGCACGGCTTCATCAAGTTCTTCAAGTCCCTCCCCGAAAGCGACGACGAGACCATCCGCATTTTCGACCGAAGCGATTACTACACTGCCCACGGACCCAATGCGACCTTTATTGCCAAGACTGTGTACAAATCAACATCTGTGATCCGCCAGCTGGGTCGTTCGGATGACTCCGGGCTGCCGTCCGTGACTCTGTCCCAGACAGTGTTCCGCCAATTCCTGCGAGAGGCCCTCTTTAAACTCGGCAAAAGAGTCGAGATTTGGGCGTCTCCAAATGGCCGCATGAGCTGGAAAATGGTCAAGCAGGCTTCTCCGGGCAACTTGCAGGATGTCGAGGATGAGATCCAAGGCCAGTTTGAAGCTGCGCCCATGCTCATGGCTGTCAAGATCACCATCAAGGCCGACCAGAGATCCGTGGGTGTTTGCTTTGCAGACGCAACTGTCCGTGAACTGGGTGTCAGCGAATTCCTTGACAACGACTTGTACTCGAACCTGGAGTCGCTCATCATCCAGCTTGGTGTCAAGGAGTGCTTGGTCCAGGCGGAAAAGAGCGAGAATAAAGACCCCGAGTTGAAAAAGGTGCGACAGATCATTGACAACTGCGGCGCCGCCATCTCCGAAAGGCCTAGCTCGGAGTTTGGCGTCAAGGACATTGAGCAAGACCTGGCAAGACTGCTCAAGGAAGAGCGAGCTGTCTCTACCTTGCCCCAATCAGATCTTAGACTCGCCATGGGCTCGGCAGCGGCCCTCATCAAGTACATTGGTGTTCTCCAGGACCCCGCCAATTTCGGCCAGTTCCACCTGTACCAGCACGACCTAGCGCATTACATGAAGCTGGATGCCGCCGCTCTCAAAGCCCTCAACCTCATGCCCGGTGTGCGCGATGGTGCGAAATCGATGAGCGTCTTTGGCCTTTTGAATCACTGCAAGACTACTGCTGGCAGCCGGCTCTTGTCGCAGTGGTTGAAACAGCCCTTGATGGATAAAGCCGAGATCGAAAAGAGACAGCAGCTGGTTGATGCGTTTTTCAGTGACACCGAGCTCCGCCAGACCATGCAAGAGGAACACCTCCGTTCCGTTCCCGACATCTCGCGACTCGCCAAGCGTTTCCAGAAGGGCAAGGCCAATCTCGAGGATGTGGTTCGGGCATACCAGGTGGTTATCCGTCTTCCTGGGTTCATTGGCACCCTTGACGGTGTCATGGACGATGCGCATCGCGAACCTCTTGAGGTTGCTTACACCAACGAGATGAGAGAGCTTTCAAACGGACTGTCTAAGCTGCAAGACCTAGTAGAGACAACGATTGACCTGGATGCTCTCGACAACCACGAGTTTATTATCAAGGCTCAGTTTGATGAAAAGCTCAAAGTCATCCGCCAGAAGCTAGATCGCACACGTCGCGAAATGGACGCCGAGTTCCACAGCTCTGCACGTGATCTTGGCCAAGAACGTGAGAAGAAAGTCTTTATGGAAAACCACAAGGTCCACGGCTGGTGCATGCGCCTGACTCGCCAGGAAGCTGGCTGCATTCGCAACAACAAGGATTACCAGGAGTGCTCAACCCAAAAGAACGGCGTGTACTTTACCACCAAAACGTTACAGAAGCTGCGCCGTGAGCATGACCAGCTTACTCATCAGTACAACCAGCAGCAGAATGGCCTAGCTGCCGAGGTCGTCAAGGTCGCTGCCTCGTACTGCCCTGTGCTCACCAGGCTTGCAAGCGTCTTGTCCCACCTCGATGTCATTGTGTCCTTGGCCCATTGTGCCGTGCATGCGCCCACTGCCTACACTCGGCCTGTCATTCATGAGCGCGGCCAAGGGTCGACCATTCTGCGCGAATCTCGCCACCCCTGCCTTGAAATGCAGGACGATGTGCAGTTCATCACCAACGACATTGAGCTGACGCGGGACAAATCGGCCTTCTTGATCATCACCGGCCCCAACATGGGCGGTAAGTCGACTTATATTCGCCAAGTGGGCGTCATCACGCTGATGGCGCAAATTGGGTCCTTTGTACCCTGCTCCGAGGCCGAGGTCAGCATCTTTGATTCCATCTTGGCTCGCGTTGGCGCCAGTGATTCACAGCTCAAGGGCGTCTCGACCTTCATGGCCGAAATGCTGGAGACGGCCAATATCCTCAAGTCTGCGACTTCCGACTCGCTGATTATCATTGACGAGCTGGGCCGTGGAACCTCTACCTACGATGGGTTTGGTCTTGCCTGGGCCATCTCGGAGCACATTGTCAAGGAAATCGGATGCTTTGCCTTGTTCGCCACACATTTCCACGAACTGACAGCCCTTGCCGACAGCCATCTCCAAGTCCGCAACCTGCACGTGACGGCGCACATCAGCGGCATTGGAAAGGACAACAGCGAGAAGCGTGAGGTCACGCTCCTCTACAAAGTCGAAGATGGCGTGTGCGACCAGAGCTTCGGTATCCACGTTGCAGAGCTGGTGCGCTTCCCCGACAAGGTTGTGCGCATGGCCAAACGCAAGGCCGATGAGTTGGAGGACTTTTCCGCCAAGCACGAAGACCTGGGAATCCAGTACTCCAACGATGACGTGGCGCAGGGCAGCGAGATGCTGAAGAAGCTGCTGTTGGAGTGGAAGAGCGAGGTTGAGACGGGCAACCTATCACAGGCCGAGATGGTGGCCAAGATGAAGGATCTGGTCATGAAGGACAAGCAGCTGCTGGCAAACCCGTTCTTCCAGGCCGTCAAGGCTCTCTAACGCAGTGACATGTATATGGAGACAAGTCGACATATGGCCATTTACAAGCCCGGGTATGGAGAACAGCACACGATGATAATTGATAATTTAACGTTACGAGGAGAAATAAAAATAGTTGTAATGGCTGATTCTGCTTCTTTGACTGTTACTGGTTTGGTTACTGGGTTTACTGCTGGATACTGGTAGTAGTAGGTAGCTATATGGGCTACTTTCTGGATGTGAAACAAAACAAAAAGCGACAAGGCAAAACGAAGACTGCCAGAGTGCACCAAGACTGGCCCGCGATTGCTGCTCTGCTGAGTACGATGCAGGAGGCCACAAAGAAACTCATGAAAGAAGGAGTAGCCTGTGACATCTCGGAGACTCGCGGTGGTCAGTTGTTTTGTGACCTTTATTCTCCTGTCTGGTCCAGGGATTTCATGTGTTTGGTGTGGGTGAGGCGGACAGGACAAGGACAGCACCTGGTAGAGGAGGCACTTGTCAAACGGCCTGAAGAAAGACGAGAAGCTTGATGTTAGCTATGGGTCTCCAGAATGAGAATAGAGGGTATGAGTATTGGGAGATTGTGAGTGACTTTCAGATATATGTGATAGAATAAAAAAGTGAGTGTGGAAACATATTTGGATTCATAAACAGCCTCTATTGGTCATCATGTACACTCGGGGGATATGGGCAGGAGGATAGTGCAGTGCAGTGCAGACAGCGTGTCGGGGGAAGGGGAAAAACTTACAAAAAATAATAAATGTCCCAGCGTGGTTGTGAGCATCTTCAGGCTCATCTGAACATGGGTGGCACACGACTCACGAGGATATGGGGTATATGCACAAGCGCGAGGACATCAACAAAGCCGACAACGGCTTGTCTAGTCAACAGTGGCCTTGACAGGGTTGATATCAAAGCCATACTTCTCCTTGAGGCGTTCACGTCTACGTTCTTCGTATCCGGGGGGCCGGATTCCACGGCCCTCGCCAATTTCGGCAATGGTTTCCTCGATCGGTCTACGGCGGTTGGCTCTCAGCTTCTCCTTGCGCTCGAACTCGGCATTCTCGTCAAAGTTTCGGAAGCCGCCGAGACGGCCACCAGTGAAGACGAAAATGCCGGCGAATCCGGCGTAGAGTGCAGCATAGCCTATAACCACGGGAAGGCGCTTGGCTAGAGAGAGAGAGAAAGAGAGATGGGTTAGTGGGTGCGCACTATATTCGGTGACGGAACTTGCAATTGGGAACTCACAAGGAAGCCCAAAGATGCCACCAGCCAGGCCAGCACCAGTAGCAGCGCTAACAAAGTCTTCCTTGCCACGAAGGTTGGCCATTGCAGCACTGCCGAAACCCAGCCCAGCGGCAGTGAAGGCCATGTGGGGGATGTTTCTGCCGTGGCGGGTGAACACCGTCGAGAAGGTGGCGTTCTTGGTGTCGAAGGAGTTTTTCAGGGCGGCCGCGGCGAAGCCAATTATCGAACCGACACCAGCCAATCGGAGGCCATAGTCAAGCGCATCAACGGGCTTGTAGGGGATTTCACCCTGTTCCTCCTGTTGCGCCTGAGGAGACATTTCTGCCTATCTCTTGCCGACAATAGTCTCGCTTCTGGATATAATGGGGGGGGGGGGG
>JAXHKQ010000593.1:0-11265 GCA_038407185.1 Chalaropsis ovoidea
CATAGATGAGAAAGAGACATTGAGATGGCGGTAGCGGTAGTTGTATGTATGTGTGTATGTGGGTGTGTGTCTTGTTTCTGCCTCTCTCTCTAGCTGTGCTTCTCTGCCTGCGCCATCGGTTCTTTGTCTTTTTCCCTCTTTGGCCTTCTCTTGGGCTCCCTCTAGCCGCCCGTATTAACGCCAGGCGAGTCTGCGCTGTGTGCTGTGTGCTGTCTGTTGTACGCCGTGTCGTGTTGCGTAAAACATTCTTGACATCATGAGTCGAGCCCCTCGCCCTCGCCCTCCTCCTCCTCCCCTCCCCTGTCACCAAATCAGCCCAACTTAGTCCCCTGTCACCGTCACCCATCTTTTACCTACTGGTCCGTGCTTTTGAGTGTTTTCCCGTTTCCCCGTTTCCCCGTTTTGTTTCTTCCCCCATTGCTTGTCCTGAAGAATGCAACGCTCCATTTTGACAGAGGGGGACGTCTCTTCCGCTGCCTCTTCCGCTGCCTCTTCCGCTGCCTCTGCCCCTTCCCCCGGCCGGTTCTTCACAACTGGCGCCCTCCAGAATCCCACAACCCATCACAGACCGAGAAGAAGAAAAACGCCCAACTAGAAGTGACAAGCTTCGTTGGAGGCAGCCCAGCAACAAAGCAATGCCCCGCCTGCTCTGCTATGCAATGACACGATGCATTGAATTCCTGCATAGGGTTTGCCCGTTAGGGTTATAGCACGGCGCTTACAATGGAACTAGTAAGAAGTCGTTCGTGCCTTCCCTTTTTTGCACACTCTGCGTTAGCCGCTCTTGCCTTGGCTTGGGAGATGGATTGGATTCTAGATTCTATATGTCTCGGAGATACTGAGGAGGAGTTTTTTCTTTTTCTTTTCTTTTTTTTTCAGAGGATGTGCAAAAGGGAGACTCCTCTCCTTTTTCCCCTTGTTTTCTTTCCTCTTAAGCACACATGTTTCGAGGAATAGTTCGTCTTCCTTTTTCTCTTTTTTTTTCTCTCTTTTTCTCTCTTTTTTTTTGTCCTTTGTCAACTTTAGCTCCGGTGCAACAACGGAAGAAGCCTGGACGTGGCCCGCTTTTTTTTTTTTTGTTTTTAAATCTTTTTTTTAATTCCTTTTCTTCTTTTTCTGCCGGCCGGCGTTCCTACCAAACACTGTGAAACGGACGGACGGGGGAAGAGAGAAAGGAGAAAGAGACAGCCAGCCAAGCTAGCCAGCTCGCTCATCTGATTGGCCAGTACCGTGTTTGGGAGTAGAGCCTTTCTTTTCTTTTCCTTTCCTTTCTTTTCTTTTTCTTCCAAGTCGTCGCCGTGCCTGTTCCCTGCATCACATCACTTCACATCACTCCACATCAACTCGGATACCCGCCCCCAGCCCTTTTTCTTTCGACGTCGAGCCCGTTGTGCATGTGCAGTGCATGTTTCGTGACTCGGAAGAAACGCAGAGACAGCAGCTCAGCTCCGATCACAGAGACACGCCGCCGGCTGGGCTTTAGGTGTATATCCAGCTCTCTCGTTTCCTTTGTCGTCTATCTCGCCCCTGACTGATGTTAGGCAAGATCCAAGATCACGGCTACTTACAAGCAAGTACAACTACATGTCTACATGTCTATATGTCTTTGACGCCCTCTCGCAGCTGCCACCAGCTGCCAGCCCCACCAGTCTCCCCTATTTCCATTCCTTCCCTTTACAAACAACTCTTCTGTCTTCTTCTCTTCTTATAGCAAGCCATTCCATGTATTCTATTGGCTTCCCGTTCTTTCCCTTCAAACAAGAAGTAAGAAAATAAGAAAACCCCCCTCCCCGGCTCTCGAAAAGGCAACAACCGTAGAAAGAAAGAAAAGAAAGAAATGTAACACCAATGTTTGTCTTGTTTCCCTTTGTTGCAGGCAGTTGCCATTGCCGTTCTTTCTTTCCCTTCTTTCTTTTTGTAAGCGCCCCGCTTTCTCTTCTCCCCTGACTAAGAACGAGACACACGTGAGAGTGAGAGTGAGAGTGAGTGAGAGTGAGAGAGAGAAAAAGGAAGGAACTCAGACTCAGCCAGACCCAGCCAGACTCAGTCGGACTCAGTCAGACTCAGCCTCAGGGTTCTTTCCCCAACTGGCTTTGCCCGTTATCTTATCTGCTCTTTCCGTTTCCGAATGCTATGATTGAAGCTCTGTTCTAAATATTCTCAGCTCTTGGACAAGTCCGTCGTATCTGTGGATGTGTGGATGTGACCTCGTTTGTTCTTGGTCTTGGCTTTGCCCGATCACAGTCATCTATCACCCATCACCAGAGGTACTTTTTGCCTTTCACTTCTTCTCCTCGCTTGTGTCTCTGTCTCTGCTCTGTCTCCCTCGCCTTGGCATCTTACACAACTGAGTATCCTGCCCCTCTCCTCCGCTCACCACCCCACCCCTCACGTCACGTCGACCCTGGACACCGGCCAGCATCAACATATGTCTATCCCCGGACAACCCTCCTCTCCTCCTCGTCCTCCTCCTCATCCCCTGAGGCGCTCTGTCCACAAGAAAGGGACCCACTTCCCCCCTCCTCCCCTGTCGCATTCCCCATTGCCAGCCAACCCGCTCCTCCCCACCCCAAAGGCAGCTGCCACATCCCCGTCGTCCATCCAGCCCCCGCCCGTCCTTACTGCCTGGCTATAGACAGATCGATCCAGACAGCAGCCAACCGTCCGTGACACACACACACACACACACACAGCTCGCCAGCCATGTATGCGTCCGAATCGACCCTTGGCCTGACCGAGATTCTACCTGCCACGAAGCAGACAGCCATGCGCTTGTCTATACCCATTCAACCCCCACCCAACGCTGTCCGTGGGAAAATGAGACGAGCTGTCCTGTTCTGTTGTGTTCTGTTCTGGCAGCAACATCCGCATTCCCACGCGTAGACATCTTGGGCAACTGAACTGAAACAGACACATGACTCTCTCGGTCACGACACTGCGAATCGACCGAGTGTTTGGGTCCATTCATTTTGCGTAAAGGCAGGCGGCACGGCACCTCTCCAGCACCCGCCGTACACAAGGACGCGCCATGCCGAAATGAAGGCAGGCTTGGCTTGGCCCAAGAAACTGGAACCTCCCACCCCCCATTCCTTTTCCAATTTCCAACAATCACCGCACAATATCGCAATCCAACCAACCAACCACACAGGCTTGGGCTTGCTTGCTGTGGACCCAGCCCGTCCCGTCCCGTCCCGTCCAATCGCCTTGGACAGCAATAGAAACAAACACCCCGTCTGTCAGAGGGCCAAATAAGCACGTGAAACAAATGTATTCAAGTGCCTGCCGGAACATCAAAATGTCTAGATATCACTGAATGCGCGACACCAAGCTGATTTCACTTGGCCTCTTCAGTGTTGGGAGTGCCATTCTCCGTTCTCGTAGGGGGAGTAGGAGTCTGTTGCTGTCCCGGCGGCGCCTGTGGCGGAACATGCGATGAGGCCTGCACATGCTGCGACATCTGCTGCTGTTGCTGCTGCTGCTGCTGCTGCTGCTGAGCATTGTGGTGATTGTTGTGGTTTTGGTAGTTCTTGTATCCATTGTGGCTCCCGCTCCGGTGCGCCATGTGATGTCCACCGGGCCCAAATTGGTGCATTTGTTGCGGGCTAGAGCTGTAATGCTGGCCACCAGGACCGTTAAAGCCGTTGCGAACATTACCCACTGCAAAGTCTTGCTGTTAGCAATCCACGATTTGTGCCATCACAGCCAAACTTGAGGGAGAAAAAAGGAAGCCTCCCTAAGGTGCCTTTGCTTTCGTCTTATTGTACTTACGTTGTCCACCACCTTGCTGTCCTGGAACAAAGACAGGCGAGTTGTACTGCATGCCCGGGCTCATGCCATAGCCGGGCTGGCCCTGTTGCGATCCCTGGTGTGCCATCATCGGAGCAGAAGGGCGTCCCGGGCTAGAGAAGCCATTAGCTGCGTTGACCGGAGGCGCACCCTGGGGAATGAACGGAGGATGTCCCGGATACATGCCGGGGGCATGAGGCCCTCCAATAAACGGCGGTCCCATCGGTCCGCCCATGTGCCCCTGCTGAGGCATGAACTGATTGTTGGGAAATGGCCGGTACTGGTTCATCTGCGGTCCAGGGGGTCCATACTGCGGGACCACGGGCTGAGTGTACGACATTTGAGCCGGCGAGTTCACCTGGAAAGGCTGCATGTTGGACAGACGAGGTGAAGCAAATGGCTGCTGTGATTGAGAGTGCATCATGCGGTCATCTCCCGCATATACCACGTGGTTAGGCAGGCCTTGATGAGATTGCATCTGCATAGACGGAATATGAGGGGACTGGCGAGGAACTATTCCAGGAGGGCCAGGGGGGATGTGCATGTGGCCTTGACCATGAGGGCCCTGGGGCATGAGGTGTGAGGGGATGGGAGTAGCAACACCAACAGGCACAAAGGGCATCTTCTCAAAACGTGTCTTGACAGTCATCTTCATGGTCGAATCGTCCTTTTCGTCGTCCTTGACCTGGCGCCAAGTAGGCACAGTGTCAAATGCGGGAACCAGGCCCAGGTTGAAGTCCCAACTGCGACCTCTAGGCGCCTGGACAGACTTGATATGAGCAAGAACATCACACTTCTTGGGGTCCACAGCCTTGGTCTTGCGTCTGACAAGGCTAGGAGCAGGAGCCGGCACAGGAACAGGCCCGGGCACATGCGCAGGTCCCGAAGGCGGAACGACGGCATCATGAATGACAGTCGGCGCAGGTTTCGGGCTAGCGGCGACAGCGGGCGTAGTCTTGGCAGAGCTAGCTCCGGTGGGGTTGAAGGCAGGGGCAAAGACGTTCATCTTCAAAGTTGAAGTGCTGTTTCCACTCATGCGGCGGCTGAATGAAGAGTCAGCAGGGGCTGCAGGTGGAACAGACGTAGCGTGATGAGGAAGCTGGGCCGCCTTGGGCTGGTCACGGGGACGGTGGATCTGAGAGTTGGAGCGGGCCGAAGGCGCAATGTGCTGGTGGGCAGAGCGATCGCCGCGGTAGTTGTTGTGGTACTGCTGCTGTTGCTGTTGTTGCTGCTGTTGCTGTTGTTGCTGCTGCTGCTGCTGTTGCGGCTGCTGCTGTGGCTGAAAGTTGCGTGTTCCGCTGCTTCCAAAGCGGTTCAAGGAGCCTGATGGGTTGCTGACTGCGGGGCCTTGAGGTCTTGAACTGGCCGACTTTTGGTCGCCGTTTTGGGTTGAGTTGTGAACTTCAACACCAACACTGGTACCAGAGCTAGAGGAGGACCCAGAACCGGTAGTAGCAGTAGCAGCCGGGGCCGTAGGGGCAGTAGGAGTAGGCTGAGGCCGAGAAGAGGCTGCATCTTTGGCAGCAGAGGTGATGGTGGTTGTCGGGTCTTTGGTTGAGTTCTTGGCATCATCCTTGTCCGACGCAGGCCTGGTGGTCTTTGCATCATGTGCGTTTTGTTTGGCCTTATTTGCAATTTCTTGCTGCTTAGCAGGGTCCTTGGCAATGATGCCAATCAAATCATTGGGAATAGGAGTAGTTAGCTTGAAGGACGTCGCAAACTTGCGCAGCTCCAACAAACGGTCTTCCTTATCCTGACGAAGCTTTGTGGAGCGAACCTTTTCAGCGTTGGAGCGCTCCTTTGAAGCAAAGTCCTTGAAATGAGTCAAAACTTCACGCTCAACATTGACGGTGGCGCTGGGAGCAGCGGGCTTGACAGCAGCACGTGCTGTCGAAGGCGTAGGCATTGGCTTGGCCATTGCGGTGCTCTTGGGGGCCGAGGGTGTGGAAGGAGCATCGGGCTTGGAGGTCTCGGTGGGCTTGGGGCTGGCGGTCTTGGAGTCGACGGGCCTGGGGACAGCAGATTGCGGCTGCAGCTGGGCCTTGGAATCGTTGAGCTTGGGAGTTTCAGCCTTGACGGGGGTCTGCGAGGCCCGGGAGGAAGAAGCAGTTGAATTGGCACGGGTGTCGTCGCCCTTGGCGGAGCGTTTTGAACCGGGACCGTTGGATACACGAAGCTGGGAAGAAATGATGGCAGGATCGTAGGGAGCACCCGAGACGGTGGCCTGGGCCGAGGGGGCACGCTTGGCCGGAGGGGTGTATTTGGCGGTAGGAGGCGCAGGGACTGTCGAAGAATTCAACGGAACAAATTCCTGTGTACGGCGGACACCGCTGTATCTAGCAGAGGGGCAGGACTGTCAGTATACGGACGGGAGAGCGGGGAATCTGCCAAATCAAAATGTCCGGGGAGGGGAGCCTTACTTGTCTTCTTCGTCACCACCCTTATCCGCACCAATGAAGTCCATAATACGCTCCTCAGCCTGGTGGTTGGTGACGGGGGCACTCCGTTCAATTTCGCGGGCCTTGATGTCGGCTGACGCGAGGCGCTCCTTGTACTGGGGATGGCTGCGATCGATGGAGGTGGTATATATGTTTTCATCGTAGTCGGTCTTGAGGCCAAACAGCTGCTCGTTGACGGCGAACTGGTCCCAGGGACGGGCATTGTTGGTGTTGGTGCTGGTGCTGGTGTTGGATGTGGCCTCGAGGCTGCCTTCCAAGCTGGCGTCACCTTCGGGCTTCCAGCGCTGAAGGGTGCGTTCGTGTGGGCCACGGCTGTTGGAGATGGCGGTATCGGTCCGGAAGGACATGCGGTTGTTGCCTAGAGTGAGATGGGAGAGTCAGCTGGAGTTGGCGGCGAGAAGGGATGCGAGGCGAGGCGAGAGAAGTGGGAGGGCGGGAGGGCGGGACGGGTGCATGTGGACAGCTGTGGATAGCTGTGGACAGCATAGCTGGCCAGTTTGTGGACAGAGAGAGGCTGGGCTGGAGTGTGAAGCATGGTGTCGAAGAGCGACGAGCTTCCCCAAGACGGCGACAATCGGGGGTGCAAGTGCAAGATGATGGCGATGGCGATGGCGATGGCGATGGCGGTGTCGAGAACGCGAGAATCACAGGGATAGAAGTGTACTGACCGTTTTGCGCCCGGGAAGGACCACGGGCAAAATCCGAGTCCTTTTTAGGAGCAGGCATCGTGATGGGTGGCGATGATGAGGCTGCAGCAAAGAATAGAGGAGAGGAATTGGCCTGAACCACGCGAAACCAAGAAGTCTAGAAGATGACAGGAGCTAGACGGGGCCAAGGGAAGGGGTAAAGAAAAAAAAAAGAGCTCAGGGCAAGCAAGCAATGCACGCAATGGGGGGAGGGGAGGGGAGGGGAGGACAGATGGGAGGGAGCAGAGCAGCGACAACAACACGACGACGATGTGTAGGCAGAGCAGGGCAGAGTGCAGAGAGTGCAGAGAGTGTGCAGAGAGTGCAGAGAGTGCAGTACAGCACCCTACAGCTCAGCTCAGTGGGTACAGTGGGTACAGCACACCACAGGTACAGTAGGTACAGCAGGTGCAGTAGGTACAGTACAGCTCACTCAGTACAGACTCACTACACCACCGCAGGGCTGAGCCAAGGCTGCGCTGGCTGGGGTCTTGCTTTTGGGGAAGTGGAGGCGAGAGAGCTGTAGCGTGTAGCGTAGTGGATTTCCACAGAGTATTTTTCGTGCTGGCTTGGAGCCCAAACAGACAGACGACCGCTGGCTTGGAGTAGAATCAATTCCAGCAGCACAGGAAAAAAGGGAGGAAAAATGAGAAAAATAATAAAAGAGGAGCGGAGTTGTCCAGCAAAAAAAAACCCCCCCATAAAAACGAGGATTTTAATCTGATGTCGTGATGATGATGTGGGTGTCTCTGTCCACACAAACAAGCATGAAAGGCGGGAGGCGAAGAAAGAAAAGAGAAGACCCAGACCCAGAAGAAGCAGAAGAATGGGGGGGACAGGCAGAGCAGGAAAAAAAAACAGACCTGGGGCCAGGGGTGTCGCCTGCTGGTACAACAGGAAGGAAGGAAAAAAAAACGAAAGGGTTGGTTGGGTTCTAAAGAGCAATTGCCGTCGACAAAGAAGGGGGGCTAGGCCAAGTACAGTTGTTCAACGGGCCAAACAAAGGAGGGAACACGGAAAACGAAAAACGAAAAGAAAAAGGAAACAGCAAACAGAGATGGCTCCCCAACGGCTGCGAAAAAGGAAAGAGCCCACGTAAACCTGCCTGCAGACCTTTCCGGAGATTGCGCGCTGGCCAGCTCAGTTCAGTTCAGTTAGCTGGTACCTGCAGACAAAGTACCCCGAGTGTGGGAGTGCAGTGTAAAAGAGACCAGCACGCCGAGTACATGCAAGCTTCGAAGTAAGTATTTACATACACGCTCTGAGTGGCAGCCCACAGGCAAGTACACCACCAAGTATACACTACATCCAATGACCCGTACTCAGCTGGTAGGGCAGAGAGGATCTGCCGTCGGGGCTTTTGCTTTGACGTTTGGCACTGGCTGGCTGGCTGGCTGGCTGGCTGGCTGGCTGGCCTTGCCTGGGAGCTGTCAGAAGACAAGGCTTGGCTGGTTGGGCATTTGCCACACAAGCAAACGGCCATGCGAAACGTACAGACGAAAGGCGGGAGAGGGTACTTGGCAGAGGTACATTTGGCAAGTACATGTACCTGGCACTCTGTGAGCCAGCCAGCAATTCATACAGATGCAGGACATATCCAGCCAAGGCCGCTTGTTTTTCTCCCGGGCCGCCCTGCCGAGCTGCCCTCCAGAGCCGCCCTCCGCCCAAGCTCGGAGCTTTTCCCCAGCTGTAATATCATGCCATGTGCACCGCATCGACACAACGCCCTGCTCTGCTACGTCATTGGGTATGTACCGCCTGTATATATTTGTGTACACAGGTACATGCATACAGGTGTGCATGCAAGTACGTGTCTGCGCACATACTCACACTCACTGCCCTTGTGCAATTCACCACCTGCAGCAAGTGGCAGGCGCTGGCAGGGATTTAGAGTGCCTCGTCCTCTGGTATGACAGCAAAAAAAGAAAAAGGAAAAAAAAAGAACTTGTCTTGGCCCCTGAGGCAGATACAATGTCTGTAACAGCGCGGCACTGTCCAGGCGCTGCACAACGAGAGTCAGCCACACCGTGCGAATTGTGGCGCCACCACCTGTGTTTCAATGTGTGTATTAAGCAGCAGAGCAGCGTTACACCTACCTACACCTACACCTACACATCTATACATACATATACGCGCACACGCCGCCGCTGTCGCCTCCGCCACCACCACCGGCCCCATGTTTCTTTCTCTCATGTCGTCCGGCGCACCGTCTTTCCTGGCTCCATGCCGTCCGTCGTCCCGCTCTCCGAGCCGCCGCCGGCAGCACGTCACAACAACACACACGCAGCGTGCCATCTGTGCCAAGGGCAAAAAAAGGGAAAAGAAAAAAGAAAAAAGAAAAAAACCTCAACCAAACGGCTGCAGAACAAGAGAGAGAGTGACAGAAAGAGAAGAGCGGGAATAGGGAGGAGACACCAAGTATAAAAGAGCAATTGATTGCATGTTGTAACGATGTCTACTGGTATATTCACAAAGGCTTTGTTTGATCTCTCCCAACTATAGAAAAGAACGGGATGATAGTACACTGATTTTTAGGAAAGGGGGAAATAGGGGAAGCGTGTAGAAGGGGGCGAGGTCAAGGAGGAGAAGGGGGGGAGGAGGGGGGGAAGGGTTATTATCCAGCAAATCAGATTTCCAATTATACAAGCAGACCAATCTCCTCGGCGTAGGGGAGGGCATGCAGGTCACCGACCGTGGCAACGGTGGCCTTCTTCTCGAGCAGGGCCTTGACGGTCTGTGAAAAGAGAGATTGGTTAGTGGGCTTGCGGTCATCAACGGCGGCTGCTTTGCCTTTGCGGGCACAATCACCATAAAGAACTTACCTTGGAGAGCGTGGTGGCCTTGACGGCCTCGATGGCCTTGACCTGGGCGGCAACGGAGGGGGCGTTGAACAGCAGGCCGGAGGCGGCAGACACAATGGAGCCAGCCGAGGTCTGCGTGGCGTCCAGGGCCGCAAACTTGGCCTGGGCGGTGGCCTTGGCTAGGTCCTCGGCGCTGACGGCACCGCCGGCAATGGCCTTGAGGGCCTTGACGGTCTCGGCGGCGCCCTTGGAGACGACGCCAGCGGCGCCGCTCAGGGTGATGGTCAGCAGGCCAGCATCGGTGTAGCCGGCGTTGGCGGTGGAGATGGACAGGCCGGGCAGCTTGGCCGCGACCTTGGCCAGGGCCGAGAAGCCGGCGGCCCACTTGATGTTGGACTGGCCGCCCAGCAGAGAAGCCAGGACCTGGGCCTCGGCGGCCGAGGCGGTGGGGAAGGCAATGACAATGGAGTTGCCGTGGGGGTGGCTCAGGCGCTGCTCGCCGCCAAAGTACTTGGTGGCGGCGGTGTTGACGGCCAGGGCGTTGGGGCCGGCAGCGGCGGGGATGTCCTTGAAGAAGACTTCGGCCCACTTGTTGACAATGGGCTGGGCGGCACCGTCGGCAACAAAGGCAATGTTGGACTTGTTGTAGACAGCCTCGGCGTAGGCGGCAACCGTGTTCTCGCTCAGGTAGGACTTGGTAGACGAAGCAGTGGGGTAGATGGCGGAGCCCAGGCCGCTGTGGAAGGCAACAGAGTAGGCGGCATCAAGGGCGGCAGCAGTGGCGTTGGGGGCCAGAGCACCCTGCTTTTGGTGGATGACGGTCTCGACCTCCTCGTGGAACTCGTGGGCTGCAGTGAAAAAAGAGAGCAGGTTAGCAGTGAGGCAGCAGCGGGTGGAGGCATTGGTGGCTGTGGATCAATGACTCGAGTGTGACCCTTGGCTTGGCCTTGGCCTGGCCTGGCCTTGGCTTGGGGGACTTTATCGCAAGGCACAGAGAGACACAAGGAAAAGAAGTGTGAGGCTGGTTCCGCGGGTCCGTTCGTCCGTCCAGATTTTTGGATTCTCCGTTCTTTCCGGAGCATGTCCGAAAGGCCGCAGGACGCGGACAGGATCACGGCCCCGCGGAAGCCAGCCATTCTCGGGGGCGGCGGGAGGCGATGGGGCGGCACATACTGGTGTACTTGGTCTGAGAAATCACCTCGGCGAGCAGCTCGGTGAAGTAGGGCAGGTCCTCGCGCAGGAAGCTGGCCTCCAGCACAAGGGCTTCGCGGGTGTGGTACGACTTCAATTGACCACCCAGCAGCTCGGTCTCGCGGGTGATGCGCAGGGCGGATCTCTTGGCGGTGCTCTACAGGGGCGGCGGACAGGCATTGGCCGGCAATTAGCTTGCTATCCAGACGGGGAAGACGAGGGAGGCGGGCGACGCCGGGCCGGAGTTTGTGTGTGTGTGTGTGTGTGTGTGTGTGTGTGTGTGTGTGTGTGTTGAACGGCAGCAGTCTTTTTTTTTCCTCGGGACAGAAAAAAAAATACGCG
>JAXHKQ010000594.1:0-11245 GCA_038407185.1 Chalaropsis ovoidea
AGGAGGTGAGGTATGGAGGAGGGAGGGGGGAGGGGTAGAGGGGAGGAGAGATTGGGGGAGAGAGAGGGAGGGGGGGGAGAAGGAAGCGGGTAGTAAGGGAGGAATAGGGACACGGGAGAGAGAGACACGGGGAGAGAGATACAGAGAGGGAGATACAGAGAGGGAGATACAGAGAGGGATACAGAGAGAGATACACACACAGAGACAGAAACGGACAAGGCTAGCGAGAGCCAGTGGCAACCAGAGAGAACCAGAGGGAACGAGCGAGGAGAGACAGGCGAACAGACAGTCGATGGAAGTCGGTATCAACTAATGGGGAAATAAAGAGACAAGAAAGGAATAAGCGCCTCTTGTTTGAAGAGGAAATCGGTGATTTGAGCAGATATTTCCTCGATGAAGAAAAACAAGACCGGGAACAGGGCAGAGGCCAAGGACAGGGCAGGACTGGAGAGGACTGGGGAGGACTGGAGAGGACTGGACTGAGACTGGCGAGACAAGAAACAGGGCCTTTGTTTCCGCCAACAAACTTGTCTCTTTGGCTTCAAGGTGAAGAAGCCCAGTTCAGTGATTTGCAGTAGAGCCCCCCCGCCCCATATCAGCGTTGCTCCCCCTTGTGAGATCATGTCTGCCTTTGGCTTGGTTTCTATATTTATACTGGCGCAGCCCCTGTAGAGTCTCAGACAAAGGTACCTTTGATGGGAGCTGAAGAGTCGAGGCTCAAGTTTTCAGTACGCCGCGGAGAGGAGACGGAGAGGAGAAAGGAGTTAAAAGAGAACAAGAGAAGAGGAAGACAAGAGGTCGGAATCATACGAGAGGGTGTACGATGAATGGGACGCGGGCGGAGACGGACACGGACGCGGAGATGGCAGAGGACAGCTTGAATGAAGAGGGGCCAGGTTGATGTAATCTAATCAACATGGTCTCTCTCCTCGACGGGATGCTTCGGACTTGTACAGATACAAATAATTCCGGTACTATCAATATCACTGCAGTGAGCGAGGTTGTTCGTGTGGCGGGCTGGGGTGGCTCGGGCCGGATAGAGGCCCCCAGTTGAGTCTTGTCCCTTGCGCAAAGTCAGTTCCTCGGTGTACGTAGACTTGTGCAGGTAAGCGGATTTGGCTTGAACCGCCCGGGAAGAAGGGGAATGGGGGGTTGCAGGCCGAGATCCGGGCGACTGGGGGGAGGAGGGGGAGGAGGAGGAGGAGGAGGGTTTCGAGTGGTGGGTTTCGGACCGGCTGTAAGGGGAGTATGCAGCATAGGTGGTGGGTGTACTTGTACTTACTTGCAGAGCAGAAGGTTAAGCGCACATGCATGTGAATAACGACAACAATAGGTAAGAAGGATGCATTGATGTGTGTACGTACGCATGCCTATATGTGCTTGATTAGATAGTGCTGAAACCACGGCAAAAAGACAAGCGCTCGTGGGTAGATAGCACACAAGTACACATGCACACAAAAATGTATGCATTTGTACATGTGGACATCTGTAGTCCTTATGTTGTATTCGTTTGTTGGATGTAGATAGAAGGAAGGAACTTCTTCGTGCAAGTGGGCCGTGTTCCTTCCTTCCTTTTCTTTTTTCTTTTTCTCTCTTGGTCCATCAATTTGCGGGGCGCTATTGGCACGAGCTTTGTTCAATTTCGCAGGGGGCAAGCTGTCCGGGGGGTAACTGTGTTATTTGGAGGGGGTGAGGCCTTCTGTACGAGTGCTGGCGTATAGGGCAGGGCGCTATCTCTAGCTACTGAGGATAGGATGTATGGTGCACCGGCTAGGCCCTAGGCCCTAACAGCAGTAAAGTGGGCTCTTACACGACGCACAAAAGAAAACGGGCGCCCAAGAAAACAGGCGATTCGTTTTTACAGGGCTTGTGTACTCTCTGTAGCTGTCGTGTAGCTGTCGACTCAGGTATGCTCCAGGCCTACAGCTACAGCGCACTAGCAGCGAGTCTTGCTCGTAAGTCGTAAGTTTTCCGCTGTTGCAAAATATGTACTATACGGGTAAAAGAAAAGAGCACCCCCACCTAAAAAGAACAACATGACGTTTCCTTTTGTTTCAAATTTCTTTTTTCCTTTTTCTTCTTTTTTCTTCTTTTTTCTTCTTTTTTCTTCTTTTTTCTTCTTTTTTCTTTCCCTTTTTGTCCCTATTTTCTCTCCTGCGGCCGGCCTTCTTTTTGGTCTTCCACAACGCAACGTGCAGTGCAATTTTCTTTATTGGAGTTCGTTCTTCGGCACTTGCACTGCGACCGAGTCTCTGCTCTTGGCTTTTCATTCCGCACTTGTTGCTGTCTTTATTTTGGGCCTGAAACTTGGCACAGCCAGCACATAATAGCAGTGGACAGCAATAGAGGCACGACTGAGTCGGGACGGCTAAGACGATGTGGTGTTCAGGGCCAGGCTGGACATAGTTTGCCGTAGCAGCCAAGCCGTTCTTTTTATGTCTCTTGTGTGTGTCCTGATGCTGGCTGGATGGCGTCCTGTGGTGATGATGTGCGTACTGCACCGTTCTTGGGGCTACGCGGCTGAGACTTGGCCACTCCCAGCCCTCAACCAACGCCCCTCCTCTGCATCCGCGACCAAGCCGAGTCCAGCCCAGCCCAGCCCAGCCCAAAGGGGGCGATATCCCATCCATACCATACAATACAGACAGAGCACAGAAGTCCGGCGATGCTGTCTTCGGCTTCTCCACCGGCCACCACTGTGCCTCCCCCTGGCCTCTCGCTCCCCTTTAATCTGTCCTCCACAACACCACACGGAAAAGAAGATCTTCATCAACGGGGAGCTAAGTTCGCTTTTTGGAAGTCTTCCGACCAGACGAGAAAAGAAGGCCAGCAGCGAAAAATCTGCTTCTGGGATCCGATCTGGATCTTATTCCGCCTTGACCCTCGCGCTGGCTAGCGGCAAGGTTGTATCCTTGCACGTGTTGCGCAGGATAAAATGGGGAATTAAGTGAAATTAAATATATCTTTTGTTTCCTTTTTATTTTATTTTATTTATTTCTTTTCCTTTTTTTCTTTCTTTTTTTTCCCTCTTTTTCTCGTCTTTTTCTTCTCGTCTTCCAAACTTCGCGTCGTCTATTTCTTTTGGTCTTTTGTTTTTCTTCTTCTTTTCTCTTCGATCTCGAGTTTTTTTTTCTTGCTAGTCCGCTGCCCAATTCTTTTTTCCACACAATTTCTTTTATATTTTGCTGTATTTATTTTGCCCTCTTTTTCGCCCTCTCTTTTGCTGCCCCTTCACGCCTCGAGGCACTGCACTGGACGCTCCCCAGCCGTCGCCGTCCTAATTGTACTCTGTACTTGGCATCCTCTCCATCTTCCTTTCCTCTCTCTCTCCGCCTCGTGCCTGGACGCTTTTCTGCCCTTCACTCATTTTTAGACTAATTTTTTTCCTCCTTCTTTTGCTCCTATAATCCAACCTACTGCTGCATACCACTATCGCCTTCCTTTCATCTCTTCCTTTCATTTGTTCTTTTCCTCCTACGTAACGTCGCGTCTACCGCTTGGCCTCTCTTATCAATCTCTCCCGCCTCGCTGCTGCCCTCGGCCTTTGCACCTCTTCTTGCTGTCTCTCCTCTCCTCCTCTCCTCCCTCCTCCTCTCCTCCCCATCGCCATCCTCGCCCTCGTCCTCACCCTTCCACGCCTTCGTCTATCCTCAATGGCATCATGGAGCATCTCGAGACGCAGGTGAGCGACCTGCGCTATTTGGCCCAAGCTCCAACCCGTGCTTTGGGTGTAGCCATTGGAGGCGGTCTTTCAATGGGCGTCGCATCCCCATCATCGTCTTCCGAACCATCGCGAGATCAGCACCAGCAACAACAACAACACCCGCAACCACAGCAGCATCCCCATATCCTCTCGCATTCACACGGCCATTCGCATCCTCATTCTGCACAGGCCCAGCACCACCCACATCCCCACTCGCATCCGCACCAGCACTCCCATCAGCGCCAGCTTCACGGCCTGTCGCCAACAAACTCCAACCCGCCCCCCGGGACTACCCTCACCTACCAGCCCATAACCCAGGTAGTCCGCCCCGACACAGCTACCCACGATGGCGCTACCTCTGCCCTTTCCAATTCGCAGGCCCCGTCCGCCTCTGCCTCCGCCTCCACTTCAGGCGCCATGATGACCACCACCCAAAGTCACGACAGCGCCCCCGGCGCAAAGCGGAAAATCGACGATGCCACCGACGACCAAGCCACGCCGCAGAAGCAACAGCGCAGCAAGCGCAACCGAGTAAGTCCAATGGGGATCCGTCCACCAAAATCAAAGCGCATGAACTGACAAGCTAACGCGCACAACAGTATATTAGTATTGCATGGTAAGCTACTAATCACCACCATCACATCACCGTCACTCAGTACCAGCAACTCGCCCGCTGCAAGCTAGCACCAAAGCCCCAATTGCAACTCCGCCATCAGTCTCTTACCTGTCTGCGCCATACTAACCACCCATCAACTCTCTAGTAACGAATGCAAACGTCGCAAAATCAAGTGCAACGGCGAAACTCCCTGCCAACGATGTGGGAACCTTAACCTCGCCTGCCTGTATGCCCCGAACTGCTGCGCCAACAACTTTAAAGACTCCGAAGAATTCAAGAACATGACCACGCACTTGACCCAGTTGCAGGACCAATTTGACAACCTGAGCCAGACCGTCACTTCTCTCAAGTCCGAAACCGCCAGACTCTCAAGCGTCGGCCCAGCACAACTCTCTATGCAATCACATCCACAATCTTCAACCTTGCCACCACCTTCGGCCTCTCTCATGTCGCTACCCCCGCCGCCTCCCTCGGCCGTCCCTCCGACTCTCGTCTCATCGCCCGCACAATCCAGCACGTCTCTCCATAGAATCGATCCCGCACTCACCATAATATCCGGTGTCAGCTCACTCAGGACTCTGGGAATGCGTGGTCCCTCGGCCTTTGCTGACCATCACCTTCCGCCGCCCCCAAGCCACCACTCTGGTACCGAGAATGCCTATTCGCAGTCAGGCCGTGGCCCATATCGTCCAACCCTCGACAATGGCAGTACCGGTATGCCCGAAATCTACAACTGCCATGCATCTACTCATTCCTATCGCCACCAAGCCTCGTCTACTGTTGAAGACCCTCTCTGGGACCTTAGCATCGACGAAATCACCCGCATCTGCCGCCTGTACGATGAAGAATGCGGAGTACTATCCCCAATGCTCGTCGTCAACAACGTCATTTCACACGCGCGCAGTCTATTCTCCTTTATGGAAAATACGTCCAAAGATCGCGGCGCTGTGGCCCTCAACGACGACAGAACCCTACTCCTCAAGATTGTCGTGTGCTGTGGAATGGCTGTTGAAGATCGTGGCTACAGCGAACGCGCATCCGCCCTCTACGATAGCATGGAAGCGAAGCTCAATAGAAAGTTAATGGCTGATGATGTAGTTGTCGCCGACATCACCATTCTCGCTTTGCTGGCCGGATACCGCTACCTTATCAACGACGATGTGTTGGCTTGGCGCATCATGGGCCAGGTTGCTCGACTTTGCATCGAAATTGGCCTAAACACTCACCACGGCATAATCTCGATTCCCAGCGAGGAAGAACGCAAGACTGCCATCCTGGCGTTTTGGGCCGTCTTTATTCTCGATCGCAGATGGTCGCTATGTGCCGGCTTGCCGTATGTCTTGACAGAAGACGTTGTCGAAGCTGGCCTTCCGATGCCTGTAAGTGTCCATTTCCCTTGCCCGTGCTATTATTTGCCACAATCTCGGTTTCCGTGTGTATTTACTAACATGTATTGTTCTGTGCAGGAGGATCAAAGGTCTATGATTGCCATGATCAGCTACTCGCGCCTGTCTTCGCGCGTGTGGAGGTTTGTTACAAACATCAATGCCGCCCTCATCTATGACCTTCGCATGGAAGAGGTCTGGACTTATGACCGCGAAATCCGCTCGTGGTATGACACCGTGCCCGAGGAGGTCAAGGTGCGCAACTGGGACAAGGAAAAGCATATGGTGAGCACGCCGTCGTATAACTTACAACGGCTGCGGGTGTGGACCTACCTACGCTTCAATCAACTGCGCATTTGGCTTTACATGCACGTGCTGAAAAGCCCGGCTAGCATTGTGCACAATCTCAACCAGGCCAAGGCTGTCGTCGACCTGGCCAAGGATACTGTGCGCTATCTCACGCATCTCAACAACACGACCCCCGTCTACCGTCGCGTGCAGGTGTACTACCAAAACTTCCTCTCTTCCATTGTCGCCGTACTGTTTCTGGCCTGTACTCATGCCCCTGCGCATTTCCTTGCCTCATCACGCGAGGACTTTTACCTCACTCTCGACCTGTCGCGCGACATCCACCAGAAGAGCTGGGTGTCAAAGCGGCTCTGGCGTGCCATTGAGCGGACGCGCGAGATGGCTCCCCGTCTTGGCGTACGGCTCCATGACCATGCTAGCTCTCTTGCCTCCGTCGCTAACACTGCAGCCCAAGGCCAATCCGGATCGCCCATGTCCATGGGCGCGCCTAGCAGCACGCACGAGGACTCGCACGGGAGCATGAGCGGGCGACAGAACCTCGTGCTAGCACCGCTCGGTCGCCACTCGTCGTCGGCGTCGATGCTCAACTCGGCGCCCATTGCCACGACGCCGCGCGACATGCAGGGCGGGGGCGTGGCGCCGCTGATTAGCAATGAGGCGCTGTCCAACGGCATGCAGCTGCGCGCAGAACTGACGCGCTTGTTCGAGGGCTACGTCAACTCGCGATATGCCAATGCGGCTGGCGAGTATGCCCTGGGCAAGACTTCGGATGCCCACCCCATCGCCTACGGCGAAGGGTCGGGTCAGTCGAGCGAGCTATTTGGCTATCTCCGAAAACTATACTAGGCGTGAACAGGTTTTTCGCGATTGCGTGCTGGTCTGATCTGATGCCGCTCGTTGTTCCGTCGACTTATCGCCCTTTTCTTTATCTTCCTTGTTATGTTGTCCTATATCCGTGTTCTACGCTGCTCTACTTTCTTTTTTCTTTCTTGTTTCATTCTCTTGTGCTTCTTGGATCGATGCCTCTTCTTCATCGTCACACTTCTTCTATTTCCTTGCTGTCACATCTCATTCATATATAGATCATCTTACCGGTGGAGTTGGTGTGTCTGTTTTTCTTTTGTTTTCAACGCCTTTGTTCATCTCCGGCAACGCTTATATCACCTGCATTCATTTGTCCACCCGTTATATATTTCGCATACTTTTTTTTTCCTTCACCTTGTCCCATGTATCCATCTTTTTTCCTGGTGGTTGGCCATCTGCATCTTTATTTCGAGTTTTACTCCTTCGTTTAGAAGAGAGCAACACAGGCGGATCTTTGTTGTTCACTCATCTTATCTGCCTCCCCTTCCCTCATGTTGATACTCCAAAGGTCCCTTTGGTTTATATGCTGCCTGGTCCTCTGTAGCATCTGCGTAGCTTCACTGCAGGATCAAAAACGTCTAATATCAGGAGCCCTTCGCGTGCGTTCTTGCCCACATGTATTTCCGTGCACGTTGCCATTCTCCTTCTCTTTCTGGCCGCTTATTCCGCTTGGACTCGGCGTTAAAATTGACGCGTCGGCACGATGATCAAGTGACATTGTTGGTGCCGCCGATCCATGGCTCGGGTTCTCGCTGCGTGGAATGGGGGGAGGAGGGATGGAGCGAGGGGGTGGCTGCCATTTGTGTACATGTATTTGGGCTTCTAGAACGCTGGAAGCTCCAAGTGGGGCCTGTCACAAAGAAAGAGGGCAACCACGACTCGGAAGAAATTGGCAATTGCCCCCCCCCCTTGTTAACTGCTAACGACGGAGATGAACGAGCCAGAGAGGAGGAGGAGGAGAGAGGCCTGAAGCTAAGCGCCTTAGTGGCAGCTGCTTAGCCTTGGTTAGTACAGCTGGCTTAGTAGGCCGGCCGGTGGGGTGGGGTGGGGCAGTCTGCATCAAGCTTGCTTCTGCTGCTTGTGAAACAAAGTGTGTGCTTGTGCATGCATGGTGTTGTGGGTGGAAGACCGGATGCCGGGGTCGCTTCGCTTGCGTGCTTGTTTCTTGTGCGAGCTTCTTTTCCTCTTCTCTGCATATCATGTATTCTGCATAGGAAGTTTACGGGTTCTGGGATTGCTGCTATTGGCCGAGACGGGCTGCATGGGGCCCGGCTGGGGAATGGTGGTATGCTCCTCTCTTGGCATTCTTCTCTGCAATTCACCATGTGGCCCATGTGGACACCGAACGACGAGACGACTGACTTGCCTGCCCTCTAATTCTCGCACATACAGGAATCCCTGTTGCTGGCATCAACATACGCCCTAAGCCGTATCGCATCACCTCACCATCCACTGAGCCTGAGCCAACTGACTATTGGCTTCGCACTAGCCCGGCTTGCACGATACGCAAGTCATCGCCTCAACGTATGATTTCCTCCCTAATATTGTTGTCAATGTCGCCAAGCTGGAATGCGCGTTTGAAGCTCCTCTCAATAAACCCACCCTCGAAAAAAGAGCCCGAGTAAAAGCACGCTATTCCCAATCAGGTATCATGAGGCGAAGGTAATGGGCACGCCCCTAGGCTCGCCTGCACATGCACCTGTCAACTTGGTGAGGGGGCGGGCAGGGAACGAGACAAGTTGTGGTTCTTGGCCCACGCGCAATAGCATCGACAAAGAAAGACAAAGACAAGCAAGGACAGGGAAACCAGCTGGCTGGACGCTCCAGGCCGGCCTTGTAGCAGGTGCCATGTTCGGCTAGCTGTAAATATAACCCTCGCAATAGTGTGTCTCTCTGCAAGTTCAGCAGCAGCTGCAGGCAGCTTTGTTGTCGGTCTGTCCACAGGGGGGGCAGATGGATAGGGTTCGCGGCATGTCTTGTCCCTGTAGCCGGAATGCTGCTGTTGTTGTCTTCTTCCTTGGTTGTGCCACTCTGGTGTGGAATGCCCACGCTTTGTTGTGTGTTGTTGTGCCTCGTTTTGTTTCAGTCCCTTTGTGACCGTGTACTTGTAAGGGGGCTCTGCAGTGGTTGTCTCTTGTCTATAGACACACCAATCACGCCACACCGTCAAAGCTACGCAGATTTCCCTTCAATATATCATCCTAGAGCAACTGTTTTGGCTTTGCTTAGACGCCAATATTGCTCTCACATGTGTCTCCTTCTGGATGGCACCGGTGCTTCTGCTTTCCGCCTTCCCCCAGGCTAGATAGACGGAAGGGCTTCCACGTTCAGATAATTGCGTTTGCTTGCTCCGAACATTCCTCTCATTACTCCGTCCAATAACCTAATCCTTCTCTCTCTCTGGGCTCTGTCTTGTTTACACGGCCCTACTTTTGTTTCCTCTCTTGGATTCCACGTGGCTCTAGCAGACGCTATCGTCTTCGTGTCTTCCCTTCTTTGATCGGTACATTCTTTCTTGCTGCATCGAGTTGTGTTGATACTAGGAAGACGAACTACACTAGTATCATACCTATGGTCATGTTGTGATAGATATCAACATGGCTTTGTTTGGATAGTGAGGCTCTGGTCTCGCACTTAAGGGCTGCTTGTCCTCAGTGGCATGTCTTTCCTTGTGATCTCAAAGTTCTCTTCTCTTCTTGTTCTGTCGGGCACTTCCGACTCTCAAAAGCACGCCTTCTTCACATCGTCGCAATGCTCCTCTCCATGTTCGCCTATATCGCCATGGCTGCGGCCTGGGGTGCTCCCAAATACACAGGCTATCGTCTTGTGTGGGAAGACAGGTTCAACGGCGGCCCTGGCATCCTGCCCAGCTCCAAGAACTGGAACATCATCACCAACATCTCTGTCAACAACGAGCTGCAAACGTATACGACCAACATAGCCAATCTGCAAGTCAGCAGCATCAATACTCTGCAGATCGTGCCTCGTGTGGCCAAGAATGAATGGACCTCGGGCCGTGTCGAGTCTAAGTACACTTTCGAGCCCAAGGCCGGCAAGAAGACGATGGCCGAGGCCATCATCCGCTTTGGCAACAACAACGCCGGCTTCAAACAGGGCCTCTGGCCTGCCTTTTGGATGATGAGTGAGACGTGTCGCACCACCGGCGCATGGCCCTCGTGCGGCGAGGTTGATATCTTGGAGACTGTCAACGGCAAGCTCACAGCCTATGCCACTATCCACTGTGGCCAGGTCTCGGGTGGTCCCTGTCAAGAACCGAACGGGATCCAGACATCAACCAACATCCCAGACCAGTCGTGGCACCGCTGGCGCGTAGCTATTGACCGCACCACCAGCAGCTGGCGTACGGAGACGATCAAATGGTATCGCGATGGCGTCCTGTTCAAAACAATCACCGGAGCCACCCTCGGCAACCAAAATGCGTGGTCGTCATTGGCTCACACGTCCAAGTACCTCATCTTGAACTTCGCGGTCGGCGGCAACTGGGTAAGTTCCATTTGCTTCCTTTGAATTTCTCATCAGTTGGCCACTTCTCACGTGTGTTGGTGGAGGGAGGTTGGTTGATGTTCATGATGCCCTGTCTCTAGGGTCGCACAGATCACATGACTAACCCCACTTTTCTTTATAGCCGGGCTCTCCCAATCGTCTGACGTTGGGCGGTTTGGGTGCCATGATGGAGGTTGGATATGTTGCCCAGTACGAGTCTAGCTGAGTATTTGATCGTGGAAGGGAGAATTTAATCGTAGAAGAGAGTATTTAATCGTGGAAGTGGAAGAAGCTCGGGATACAGCCGCAAGGTCTTTGCTCGTTTTTCGTATCTGAGGTGTGACGGTTTCGTCTGGAACAGAGAGACTTTTGTTGCTTGCTGTCTCCATACTCCAACCATCTCACTCGGTCGCACTTCGCAGTGCCGATCGAATCTTCTATTTTCTTGTACATAGGTACATATACTTCCGTCTCAGCCATGCTACTATCTCATTCACCTCTATACATAGGGCTTCAGCCACAATCCAAATACACACAGTGTGGGCCAAGATGCAGCTTCTCCAACAAGCTGTCTCCATATCGTAAGATTCCTCCTGGGTTCTTTCCAGTAAATAGACATCTGGCCTGCCGCTGGCCGCCGTGTCTCGTGACCCGCCATGATGACGCGCCATCAGAATCAGGAAGGCGGCACCAGCGGGATTATTCATCCCGGAAACTGCCTGCACTTACATGCAAGCAAGTACAAACGCTTTACGCTGTGCCAATTCAGGGGAGCACATAATACAGGGCATGAAAATGCAGTTGCTGCTTTTTGCAGGAAACAGCAAACAGAGACTGTGACTCTTCACATGTTGAAATTTGGAG
>JAXHKQ010000595.1:0-11239 GCA_038407185.1 Chalaropsis ovoidea
AGAAGTTTTATTATTATTATTACCTATATTAATTGCAGTAGCTTTTGTTACAGTAGCTGAAAGAAAAACAATGGCTAGTATGCAAAGAAGATTGGGACCCATGCACGTAGGATTAAAATTAAAATTACTTTTGCCTGTTCTGCACTTGGTCCAATAGCATAATACTGGAATGCCGCTCGCGTGTGTCCTGTCACTTGGATTCTGATGTCTTTGTTTTGTAGTCTACTTTGGTTTCAACGCTCATCGCCCAGGCCCAGGGCCATTCCTCGTCGTCGCACACGTGGTATCTTTTCAATCTGCTGGAAATACACAACACACACTCTCTCTATCTCTGTCGTTCGCTGTCTCTCTTGACACTACAGTAGCCATTCCGCCCGCCGTCTTGCTGTCTCTCTCTGTGGCCCTCTACCCCTGGGCAGCTGCCGCGGCCAGCGCCGCAACGCGCTGCTCGGTCGGCGGTGGCGGGGCCGTGATCAGGTTGGGCGTGACGTCCTCGGGCGTCTGGCGGTACAGGATGATTTCGCTCTGCTTGAAGTAGCGGCGGGCGTCTTCGTCGATGAGCACGAGGCTGAGGTAGTAGCGCGTGCTGAACTTTTTGTTGACGTCGCGGAAGGTCGGGGTCAGGTCGAAGCCGCCGAGGAAGAGGCGGATGGGGATGGTTTCGCCGCGGGAGGGCGAGCCGTCCATGATCTAGGGCGCGGGGGGGTTAGCTTTGGCTTTTGCACACACAGGCTGGAGGGGGAGGGGGTGGGTGGCTACCTCGAAGCGCACAAGCGTCTCGCTCTCGTTGTACTGGTTTGGCGCTGCGCCCGTCGTCTCCCGACGGATAATCGAAAGCTCCATATGCTTGATTTTCAAGCGCACCAGGAGGAAGTAGATGCGGCCGACGATGACGTCCTTGAGATGGTACTTGCTCTTGGAATACTCAAACTCAATGTGCAGGCAGTCCTCGATGCCGACGTCCATCTTGATGCTGGAGTTGAGCTCGGGCGGCAGGCTGTACGAGTACACCCAAATGTCCTTTTCGCGGATGACGTCAGCCATGCGGCGCGACACGGTCACGCGCACAAAGTAGCGCAGCTTGACGTTGATGCCGTTGTAGGACTCGTACTGCTTCTCGACGTTGCGGAAGTTGAAGTCGAAGGTCTGCGGGTGCTGCAGCTCGCCGGGCGCCGCGAGCTCCTGGACCAGGGAGAGGAATTCGTAGTGGTTGCCGCGATCGAAGAACATTTCTAGGGGGGTAGGCGGCGGGTTAGTAGCTCGTATGGGTATGGGGGTGGCGGGGGGCTGTCGAGAGGGGGAGGAGGGGGACAGTTCAACAAAAGGCACCCCCCCCCCGCCGGGGCCATCTGCGAGAATCATCAACTCACCAATCGTGCCGATAAACTGCACCTTGATGCCCGTATGCTCCAGGCGCTTGCCGTCCTTGGGCCGCACGGTCACGGCGCCCTTGACGCTCTCGCCGTCCATGTACAGCGGCGCCTTTTCGCGGCGGTTCTTATCGAGACGCACATCGACCATTTCGCGGCTGTCGGTGTCCTCCAGAACGACATCGATGTCGACGGGGGTTTGGAAGAAGTATGACATGGCGGCGGCTTCGGCTTCGGCTTCGGTGGCTTAGCGGTGGTGTCGAGAGAATGTCGCCCCCTCGACAAGAGCTTCAATATGAGGGGAAATAAAGCGCTGCGATCAGGGCAAATAATAGACGCGCGAGGTCAGGCGGCTATCGTTCAAGCCGTGAAGATGCAAATGGGGCGCTCAAGGTAGAAATAGAAGCGAAGCAATTGGTCGGATCAGGGCAGTAAAAGACAAGCTGCAAGATAAGGCTGTGGGATGCTGATATCGCGACATTGTTGGTGACGTCGCTTCGAGAGCTAAGTTGAAGGTGGAGCAGCTTAGGTAAGCAGAGGCGCAAGCTTCTAACCCTAGCTACAGTGTATACCCTAGTGTGTTGTTAACCCTAACTGTGCTGTTCTTAGACCCTAGTAGGGTCGAGAGACGAGGAATGGTTTCCGGCGTCATTTCACCAGGACGGTTTCTGTGCGCAATAGACGCGCAGAGTACTCGCTACTACAACAAACCCATAAAGTTTCATCAACACCGGAGATCGGATACCGTACCGAACACGAGTTGACTGCTGCAGCTACTCAACAACCGACAGCGGATAGCGTATCTCTCGGTTCTGTCTTAGTTGGCCCGACAGCCTACGTCAGAAGCAGGCAAAAGATGCCTGTTTTCCCCTTCACCGTCAAAAGCAATTTGACGGGCGAGTCTTAGTTCTTGCGATTGCAATGCTCGCTGTGGAAGCCGTGGGTGGCCAGCATTGACGGATAAGTCATACATTCGCAGGCATAAACTTGCCAGGCTAGTAATCTGCTCGCTTTCCCCGTTTACGATGGCTGGTTCGAGCTGGCCAGCGGGCGTGATGGTGGCCTCAGCGGCCATGCGAAAGCTCAGACTTCGCTTCCATGTTAGGGAGGGGAGTGCTCAACCTTGATGGCCTCTTGTTAGCATGAGGTAACAAGGGGGGGGGGCGGGAAACTAAACCGACTAAAAGCGTACAACGTATGTCTCAAGCCTTGGGTGAAGAAAAAAAGAGGAATCAACAGAGTGCAAAAAGCGGCAAACAATCACGAGTCGTCTCCGGGCCTCAGATAACAGCAATCATGCAGATGAACTGACAATTAGTTGATCCGACTGGCTTGTTTTGCTTGATAACGGCTCCATCCAGTTGGATTCGAGGTGACATGGACATGGGTTGATTTTCATAGCAGAGAGCTTAGCCATATCTTAACAGTTGAATGACAACATTGACCTCGACTGTGGCCTAAGCTGGAGGTTGTGTGGTTTAAAGGTTCAAACAGGTAATTGCAGAACAACAAACGCATACGGAATACGAGGATTTTGTGGGCCTGACTTGGACTCGGGGACTCGAGAAAACAGTGGGGCCCAGCCCAGCCCGGCCCGTAAGCAGACATTCTAGAATGTTACACAGAAGTGAGACAATTGTTCTTCCATTCTTCTAGAAATGTAACCCAACATAAAATAAACGACGCACGAATAACAAATGTAAGGGCGGCACAGAAAAACAGAGCCTTGCTCTGCTGTCTTTATTTTTATCGTTGTTCTATGCCATTTCTCGAACCCTGACTTGTCAATTTCTGTGATAGGAGGTGGCATAATGGGAGAAAACAAAACACAAAGACGCACAAAAAGAAGTTCGGTTACAACAGATGGTATTAAAAAGAAACAATGACGATAATACAGGATAGCCAGTTTATATAGGACCAAAACAGCAGATAAGCCAGTCAAAACAACGAAATGTCAAATGCCCGCGACAGAAAAACCTCGACCAATCGAGACTTAGATCGAGACCCACTCGCCGCCACTGGCGTAGCTAGGGCTCTCGGTAGAGCCCGATTCCCGCGCACCGTTAGCGTACTTGCGGTACTTCTTATTGGAGGGAGGGTTGATAACACCGAAGACACCATCGTTGCACTTGTTTTGAACACCATTATAGAACCAGACAGTGCTAGAACTATCCATAGTCACCTGCCAGGCGTAGCCGCTCTTGCCGTAGCCAGGGGCGTGGGTGACGATGCTGCTGGCGAAGCCGCCCGAGGCAGCCTGGCAGGGCTTTTCGGAAGAGCCCTCAACAACGGAGTTATCACCAGCGTGGAAGTGGAACTGGATGATATCACCATGACTAGCCGTGAGGCTGCTGGGTTCGAAGTGGTCGTGGTAGACGTTAATGACCTTGATAGATCTGGCGACCAGGCCAGCCTCGCTGTCGGCGTCCTGGGCGGGAGCAGCCAGAGCAGCGGTGGCAGCGAGGAGGGAGGTGAAAGAGAAGCGCATGTTTGCGGGTGGAGAGTTGTAAAGAGAGTAGAAGTAGGAGAAGATGGAGATGTTGAAAGGCAACAGAAAAGTTGGATTGGTAGAGTGGTAGTGATGGAGGAGGAGAAGTGAGTGAGGTTGTGATGAGGAAGGAAGAGAGAAAAAAGATATCCGAGACTAGTGACATCGGTAGGTCTTTATATGTTGAGGGTTCGGCCTGTCGCGATCGGGACCAGGAGCATCTTGTGAGTGTCTAGCATGCGTGCACTCTCAACCCCCTCCATAGCTCTGTGGTTATCTTCCGACTGTGCAAGGCGGGCTTGACATGATGCCAAGTTTATCGCCGCACATATCAAAGTACCGGCCACTTGCCAAAGGGCCCGCGTCCACCCTGTGCCCTGGGACTTGTAGCATCTGGTGGGCGTCTAATTGGCACCAAGACAAGCTTTGAGGAAAGAATTCCCTACTGGGTGGACCAGGCTATCACCGTGCAGCTCCACCGCTGAGCTTCTTGTGGATTATAGTGGATTTTCTTGGCTTGGTACCACTCACGGATTTTGAGCTAAATAGGCTGCAACCCCATGTCGCCGGGTTGTAATTTATTCGCTAATAATGAACGTGCGCAAGTCCCTGCAGGACCACACCTGGCAGCAATGGGCCAAAGCTTGGGGCATCCAGGGCAATCGAGGCAAGAATGGCCGAACTTTTCCAGGGACAACTCAGATTGTGCTGGGTAGGATTCAGACGGTGAAGGTCGAAGAATTCTCGGAGAAGCCAGACGGGATGTATGGCGGTATTGTGGAACTGTAGGATGAGGAGGAGAAGAAAGGCCGTCTCAGACTCAGGCACGGAGTTAGGGCTTTCTCCGGGCATGTTACTATGACCAGATACATGTAGATGAAGGTTGGGTGACCTAGGTGCTGGTGTATATGTAAGCATATGTCGAGGGGGTTGATAGACATGGGGTGTGCAAGGCATAAATACATGGGCAGGGCTGTTGACTTGTCCGTTTATTTATAGCACACGGTGCAGAACACAGCACAGAACATGGTACGGGGCACACTGCAGAACACAAATACCATACTAGACTTTTCAAAAAACAAGAATATATTTCAAACCCTAAACCCCTGACACTAAAACACTAAAACACCAAAACAACAGACGCCTTTTCTTCATCTGCCTGTTATCAGGTTGTCCCCTAGCGCGGGATCTGGATTTCAGGTAGGTAAACCAGAGTGCCGCCCCTCGTGTTCGGCTCGTCGACGCCCTGGCCGTTGCGGGTTTTCAGGCCAAATTCGCTGATTGCTCTGGCATTGGGCGGGTTAATGACGCCGACGTTTTCATATTGTCTGCACTGGTCATCACCGCCGTTGTAGAACCAAATCGGGTCGTTTGTGGTGACCTTGTAGAGGAAGCCCTGCGGGAAAAAGTTGTTCGTGTCAGACAGGAAGATGGATCCAGAGGCGAAGCCGTTCCTCATAGCCTTGCAGGGAGACTTGAATTTGGCCTGCACAACAGAGTTGCTGCCATCTCCAAACTTGAAAATGATGCTGTCGCCGATGTTGGCGTAGGTCTCGACGGGGGCCATGTTTTGCTGGTAGACGCGGACATAATGGGTCACGGGAGCTCTAGTGACTAGTTCGGGCTGGTCGTCGCCAGGCTGGGCGGGGGCAGCCAGGACGGCAGTGGCGGCGAGGAGGGTGGCAAGAGAGAAGTGCATGTTGGGCGGTGGAGAGGTAATGTAGTAGAGCAGAGCAGAGTAGAGAAGAGAAGAAGAGTGATAGAGTAGAGTAGAGTAGAGTAGAGAAAAGTAGAGAAAGAGGAGGTGAGGATATCCGAAGAAAAAAAAGACCAGCCAAACAAGACGACCTCCTCGACCCTTTATACACCAGAATTGCGGGCATTACAGGATTAAACAATCTTCTGCTTAGTCCTGTGATGTTATAAGCCCATTTCTCTCCTCCTCCATATCCCGATGCTGCCTACTGTTTGCTTCGAGTAGGAGATCCCACGTAGTACAGCACACGGCACTTGAGAGCCTAAGCTTCAGCGATTAAACCCACCAGACCCTAGTCACACGAGCGATTCTAGGCGCTGGAATAGAACAGTTGGGTATTTTTGGGGGGTCAGAACAAGGAATCTTGGGGCCCAAGCCCGAGTGCTTTAGCATGGCTGGGGGGCAGTCACGTGATGCGGCTCAAGTTCAAGTGCGTGTAAGTCGGGGTCGGGGTTTAAGATGAGCCGCTTGAAGAATGGCCTCGGCTATTTTGCTGAGGACAATAGAGTTCATGAGTACGAGGTGGTGGGTGTGAATAGATGTGTGTCACCGCAGTGGGTCTCCCACATATCAAAGGGTGTTTCGTTACGTCACACATATCAAGCAAGCTACAACAACAGAATCGCTGCAAGCTATGAGGAAGCTTGACACATATTTGAGGCCTTTACAGGCAGAACATGCTCATATGCTGCCTATCTGCCCATTAAGAAATAGATTCCACTCCCAAACACGTGAGCATGACACTCCTGTAATCACACTGTCTCCGACTACGACGGTATTCTACTGCTCCACTGCGAAGCTGGACGGCTGTAGCTGGTCATCTGTATTACGTCAAGTATTGGCACGATCTCGTCTTGGTTGATTGATGAATATATTGATTGGTATGAAGCAAAAGAAAAACAAGTCTGGTAGGGTTCATTCATTTTCCCTGGCATACACTAAAAACTAAGAGCGAGCAGGCACCTTAGGCTAAGCCTCGTTGACGTACTGGACTATTTCACCTCCAGTCACATCCTCAGTGCTCTGGGTAGTGTGGACGTTGGTAGCGTGGATGACAAACATGCTGACGGTCTGGTCGTTGTTGTTGGCGGGAGGGTTGATCACAGCAAGGTTTTTGTACTTGTGGCACTGGCCCTGGGCACCGTTGTAGTACCAGATGGGCTCATTATTCTTGATCTCAATGACAAAGGCCTTGTCGCTGTACTTGCTCTCATTCGGGGCCGTGATGACAGTTCCAGAGGCGAAGCCGCCCGTGAGGCGCATGCAGGGCGACTCAAACTTGCCCTGGATCACAGAGTTCATGCCCTGGTGGAAGCGGAACTTGACAAAGTCGCCAACGTTGGCCTTGAGGGTGTCGGGGAAGATCTGGTCGGGATGGACAGAGACGAGGTGGGTCACAGGGGCGTTTGCTTCCGAGCCTTCAGCAGCTGGGGCGGGGGCGGCCAGGACGGCGGTAGCGGCGAGGAGGGTAGCAAGAGTGAAGCGCATGTTGGGTGGTGGAGGGGCGTTGTAGCGGAGAAGAGCAGAGAAGAGCAGAGAAGAGCAGAGAAGAGCAGAGAAGAGCAGAGAAGAGCAGAGAAGAGCAGAGAAGAGCAGAGAAGAGCAGAGAAGAGCACAGAAGAGCAGAGATGCGGTGAAGAGAACAAGACCAAGAACCCCACCACAAGAACACCACCTCGTCCACGTTTATATATCTGATGCCCTCAGCTACATCACCACCGCTCTCGCCTAGCACCCCTTTTCCGACGAGTATTTTTAACAAAGTCATGTAGATGTTTCTTTTTTGTCACGAATAACTACCTTTCCATGCCCATGAGGAACACACCAGCCCAAGACCCAAGCTCTCGATGATCTGATGGGTTAACGGCGACCCAGTTCCGGACAGGGGTCAGGAGGGCAGGGATATCCTGGCTCAGTCCAGGCAGGTTCTGAGGTTTTGCCCTAGGCCAAAGCCTGGGTTAGGGGTGCGCGCTTGTTTTGTTCTTCTTGTCCGACCGGATGTTCTATAAATGCGCCCCTGCATGCGCCTACGTGTATAGCGAGCGTGTTCTGGCGCATAAGTCGATAAGGCTTGGCGCCTTGGCGTGGGTTTGGTTCGTGGCTAACAAGCCGCACAGACATGGTCAAGTAGGCATCATAGGCTGGGCTGCAGCAAGAGGGGCCACAGGGGGAGGAAGCGGAGGAAGAACGGGGATCTCCATGGCTGTTTATTGGGCCGGCAGTTTATTTCCGGGATGTTTTTATGTTGTTTTATTGTGTGTTCGTTTCTTCGTATTAACATTACACATACATTACATGGAGAAAAACAAGTTAAACATAATTATTGCTAACCCGCCGTCTATCAATGCGCATGTCAACCACCAAGTCCCCCAAAGCCAGTTAACCCTAGTGCGTGTTAGTGCCAGACCCTAATATGACTTCACTAACACCACCATGACTTTGGCTTGACTTGACTTGTTCACCAGCCAGCCAACTGACTAGGCAAGGACAACCTCGCCTCCATAACTGTACATGAGGCTCTGTGTGATCTTTTTGTTTCCGGCTAGTTTCTCCAAGGCTTTGATGTTGTACTTGGATGATTCGGGAGAGTTAATCACGCCAACAACACTCTTATCGTGGCAGCTGCCGCCCGAGCCGTTATAGAACCACATGGGCTCCTTGTGGGAGACCGTGACCACGAACGATTTCTCGTTGCATTCGACATCAGTGGAGAGGATGCCGGAGGTGAAGCCGCCGTCGAGGTACGAACACGGATTGTTGAAGCTGGACTGGATGACGGACTGCGTTCCCCGGAGGAGGAAGAACTGCACCTTGTCACCGATAGCGGCCACGGTTCTGCGCGGAACTATGGATTCAGAGCCAACGACCACAGTGTGGATGACTGGGTCTCTGGCGACCAGAGACGGGCTGTCTCCAATGGTCTTGGAGGGGGCAGCCAGGGCGGCCGTGGCGGCGAGGAGAGTGGCGAGAGTGAAGCGCATGCTGGGATGAGGGAAGAGGGGAGCGTGAGTGTCTTTTAGAAGAGGTGGTTGTAGAAAAGCGGATACTAAAGAGGCTGTTGAAAGAGATAGTGTCGTAGACAAGCTGAGCCAAGTGTCCACTGGAAAGACCAAGTCCAATACTCTCAACACGGTGGCTCGAGGAATATTTTATATCTATTCCCTATATGATCGAGCGCCCTTCAAGACTCCGCTTTATCACCACTCACCATGTAGTGTATAACTACTAATGAGCGATATAAAGATCCATCAGATACCCGAGCAGACACGCGGCAGCCACGATTCCGAGCGGTGGAAGGGCTGACCATTAGGGATAGGGTACATCCGAGACAGGAACATCGTGCAAGCCACTTATACCATACACACAAGAGGACGTGGCACTTGCAGCCGAGACAGGGTGAGCACGGGGTATCAGCACGCACAGTGGGTAATGGGAATAGAGCAGAACAGTGCTTTTATGCCCGGGCTATGTCTGTGCTGGTCATTTGTTTATGTTTGCATATGCTAATGCAAAATGCGAGCAAAAAAGAAAAGGAACAAAGAATAACCCTTATTGGAAGGTAGAAACCCTAAGTAAATGTGCTGGCTAACACCCACGTCAGACCTTGGCTAATGTCCTCACAAGCTGTCCCAAAGGCCGTCCGCCCATCATTTGTTAATATCAACGACACTACCGCCCTTGTTGACTTCCGGGTTGATAGTCTCGGTCTGCATCGCGGCAGAAATCATAAATCTCTGTAGGGTCTGGTCCTTTTTCGGCCGAGGGTTGATAACACCAACAATACTGTTCTCGTGGCAGCGGTTGCTGATGCCGTTGTAGAACCAGATGGGCTTCTTGCTGCTCTTGACCTTGACGATAAAGACTCTTCTGTAGATCATGTTGGGCGCAGTGATGAAGGTGGTCGTGGAAAAGCCGCCAGTGAGAGGATGGCAGGGCAACTCAAACGAGGACTGCACCACGGTCTGGTAGCCCTGGGCAAAGCGGAACTCGACGGTGTCGCCGGACTTGGCTGAGAGTTCGGCAGGGGAGAAGCCATCAGAGCTCACGGTGATGATGTAGTTTTCACTGGCTCTGGGGACCAGAGAGGGCGCATCCTCGGAGACGACGGAGGGTGCGGCTAGAGCGGCAGTGGCGGCAAGCAGGGCGGTAGGAGAGAAGCGCATGTTGGGGGCGAGGGAAGAGAGTGAAAGAGGGCGTGAGGAGAAGAGGATGAAGAAGATAGAGGAGAGAGAAGAGAATGAAGAAGATCGACTAGAGAGAAAAGAGGCAGAGAAGAGACAAAAAAAACGTCAGGAAAAACAACAAGAATCCTAAGCAACCCGGAACTTGTTCTTGCTATCTACTCAACCCATGTCCCACCCAGATGCAGACCCAGCACTGGAGCCTGCACTGCATGCTGCTGTGCTCATCAACAGGAGACATATAATTGCGAGAGACTATAGATACAATGGCGCAGGGGTGTTGTGTGTTGTTCAACCGAACGGACCACAACGTGTGACTATGCATTTGTCAGTGCAGTGATCATGGCTTGCAGGTGTGTTAATGTTTTGTTTTGTCAAAGGCTTTTTAAAGCGAGACATAAAGAGAGAGAGTATGTGACAGATACTACAATCAGTGCATATTACGACTCATGCTTCATCAAGGCTAAACAATGTCGTGTATTCCAACTCGCCTCTATATTGCAGACATGTCTGCGTCTGTCCTGTCGTCCGACCCCGCCCAGCAACTAGACAACCACAACCACAACCGCGTCTCGGCTTCCCCGCTTATACGTCAATCCAGCGTCCCTTGTTATGCTGATGGACGTTCTCACTGCTATACGCGTTTTTGGCAGAGGCCGCGAACGCGGCAACACTCATGGAGTTTTCGGGCGAGTTGATGGCAAAGACGGCTCCATTCAGGTTGCACTTGTTCTCCGAGGGGTTGTACAGCCAGATAGGCTTGGACTTCTTGACATCAATGACGTAGGCCTGGGAGTTCATGAAAACTTCGTAACTGGTGGCCACAAGGCTAGAGGCGTAGCCGCCGTTGTACACGCAGGGCTCATAGTAAGAAGCCTCAGCAACCGACTGGATTCCCGGGGCAAAGTAGAACACCACGCTGTCGCCAACCTTGGCCGTGACCTGTTGGGGAGAGAAGCCGTTATCGCCGACAGTCACATAGTGGCTGGTTCTCGCGACCAGGGGGGACTTGTCTCCAGTGGCCTGGGAGGGAGAGGGCGCGGCCAGGGCGGCGGTGGCAGCGATGAGGGCTGTGAGGGTGAAGCGCATGGCGGGCAAGAGGTGAGTGAGGAGGAGTGAGAAGTAAAGAAGTACAGAAGTGAAGAGTAAAAGTAGAGAGGATGCGCGTAGGAACAAACAAAATAAAAACCTGGCAGAACGGAGCGAGCTGCCTGTTTTATATCAATCTTGGGTCCGCCGGGGTGCACAGTCAAGACCGCCGTTTGCTTCGTGCGCAGCTATATTTATAGTCAATATCACTGTACAATCACAACATGGTACGGAGAATATGCCGGTGCAGGAAGAAAAAAGTACTTCTAGCGGTACAGGGATGGTTGCGGACCGGGAGCAAGGGAGGGGGGGGGGGGGGAAGTTTGACCCCGGGAAACCCGCAAACCGGTGGACG
>JAXHKQ010000596.1:0-11231 GCA_038407185.1 Chalaropsis ovoidea
CTTTTTGGAAGACATCTTCGGGGGGTTGTAGCTGGTATCGATCTTGATGCCGTTGCATTTTTCAAGGTCGCGAAGGAACACCAAGTCGGAAACATCGCGAAGGTCGTCAAAGTCGTTGCTGGGCACAGCAACAGCCCTGTTTTGGGCCGCCCCAGGCGTCATTGCGGCGATATTCACATCCCCGTCGACACTGACGTCATGCATGCATAGTGAGACTGCTTTTCCGCCGTTTCCACCTTTTCCCTCCACATCAACGTGCTTCTGTTGTGGCTGTGCGTGCTGACTCAGCAGCCTCTTAGCAATCATTAAACGTGTTAAAAGTAAAAATAAAATAGAAAAAAAAACATGATGGTACTGAGGAAATGTACAGTTGGTGTTACATTATGCACTCGTCTGCTGGGCTGCTCTGGCCCGGGCCCGGGCCCCGGCCCCGTCCGCTGCACAGGGCCACAGAGTACATGTAGCACAGTGTAGATGGCTGGCTGGCTGGCTGGCTGGGGAGCGGGCATCTTGCCAGACGGTCTTCTCTCTCCTTGATGGTCTAACGCTCTTCGCTAACTTACACGCCGTGGATACCGGGGGGGGGAGGGGGATTTAGACGGCCTGGGGCTTGGTCTTGGGCTTGGATTCAGTCTTGGGCTCGGGCGTGGCCTCGGGGGTGGCCTCCGTCTTGGCTTCCGTCTTGGCCTCTACAGCCGGCGGAGCAGCCGCGCCCTCGCCCGCCGGCCCGTCACCCGACTCGGCCGGAGGCTCGTCGTCATCGAGCTCAGCGCCGTAGATGTCCGGGTGAGCGCGGAAGCAGGTCTGCATGCCCCTACACACCACAATGTTAGCAAACTCATGTCTGTTCGCCTGTTTCGTCCACGTCAACGTACTGGAACTTCTCAATGCAGTCCATGCCCTTGGGCTCCTCCTCCGAGTACACGAAGCAGCTGAACGCCGCCTTGAACTCGTCGCCGCAAGGCCCATGCGCCATGCCGCCCAGACACGGGCAGTCCCAGTTGATCTCGCCCGTCTCGGGGTTGAAGGCGCCCTGCTGGCCAGCCTCTGCCTCCAGCGCAGCAGGAGAGCCGGGCTGGGGCGCCGAGGCTTCGTCAGGAGAGGCACCGGAGCCGTCGATGGCGGGCTTGTCGGTTGATTCGGGAGTCGTGGCAGCCTCGGCGGCGGAGGAGTTCTTCAACTCCTTGGCTTCGGCTTTCTTCTTCTCCGTGGCTTCGGCCTTGGCCTTGGCCGCAGCCTTTGCCGCCTGCTCCTCCTTGATCTGGGCGCGGCGGGTCGCAACAACGGCGTCGATAGTCAGGGAATCGTTGTCGGAGAATTGCGGAGGGCTCGGGACGGTTTGTGCTGTGGATTGGAAATCGGATTAGTAAGCGGCCAGGTCCACGAGACGCCCAAGGCTGTAGCACGGGTGTGATTGGCCCAGGCCGGAGCCGAGCAATGGCAGAGACTCACGCATGGCGGCGTCTTGGAAGATCGGGCTGGTGTTGTAAATGTACACAGCTGCGCCGGCAAGACCCCAGCGCAGAGCACTGCCCTTCCACGTGCCCTTGGGCGCATTTCTGCCGGGGCCGGTGACGAGCGTGCGCCGGCTGGCGGCGGCGGCCACGGAGCTGGAAGCGGCGCCGATGGACGGACGCACTTGGCGTAGTGATGAGCGGAACATGGCGTGTATGTGTGTGTATGCAAGCGAGAGAGGCGTGTCGAGGAGAAGGAAACAACCGGCTAGCTTAGTAGCAGGCAAGGCAAGGCCGGAAACAGAAGACCGGGCCGAGAATGTCCGGAGCGGGAGAAAACGCACGAGGGCCGGGGAAGATGGGCGCCACGGAGAAAAACAAAACGCCGGCTGCTGATTGGTCTAAACGTCGCTCAAAACTGGCCTCGCATGAAGCTTGCCTTTCTTTGCCTTTGCTTGTGATGGCTTGTGAATGGCTTGATGGCCTTCAATGGCTGCTGATAAATTGAGCACAGAAAAAAAACGGATCCATTGGCCAATCATGTTGCAGACTGTAGACCCACAGCTGAAGACACCTGATGTGCCGGTGTTTAGCCGGCACCTTCCTAACGCAGCTGTGCGTTACACAAATTAATTCATCAATTCAGCCCTCCGAAAGAAGTACCTCCGTACCTTTTTGCCTGAGGGGAGCTCGAGCCCCGGTGATCCGATATGTGCCGGAGTATTTTGGAAGGCCGTGTATTTGACTTTTGACTGAGAGCTTGCATTTTTGGATAGTTGCTAAACGTGGCTCCGCATTCCTTTTCCTATTTCTGCCGCCCCTCGTCTTATTTCTTATTGACGTCATAGACGATAAGCCCTCTGCTGCGACCATGTCAGCAGCCGTCACACAATGGGACGTCATCGGCACGCTCAAGGCCTCTGCGACAAAGGGCCGGACATCGGCCATGATCATCCTGAACCAGCCCATCGTCCACACGCCGCTCTTTGCAAACCTGTTCACGTCATGTAAGTGTCGCCTAGCCGGCCCCGGCCCCGGCCCCGGCCCCGGCCAAGCCGCCCCTCCGCTGACTCCCGCACACAGGCTCTCCCCGCGTGGCCGCTGACGGCGGCGCCACGAGGCTCTTCCGGGTCATTGAACAGACAAGAACGGCCAGCGGGCCGTCTCCATATGTAAGGCCAGATGGCAGTCCCGCCGCCCAACACAGGATGCTTACATAGAACCACCCCAACAGGACAGCCTCGACATGATCGTCGGCGACTTGGACTCCGTCACGCCCGATGTCCTCCGCTACTTCACCACGCACACCCCGCATCCAGCCAAGGTCATTAGGGTGGCCGACCAGGACTCCACCGACTTTGCCAAAGCCATCAAGCTGATCCGCGACGCAGCTGCCGGCCCGCCGCCGGACATCTTCGCCGTGGGCGGTTGCGGCGGCCGAGTGGACCAGGGCGTTGCGCAGCTGCACCACCTGTACCTGTTCCAAAGCCCGGGCTCGAGGATATTCCTGCTCAACAGCGAAAGCGTCACGTTTCTGCTCACGGCCGGCAAGCACGTTCTCCGCGTCAAGGACGGCGCCGGCGACATCTTTGGGAAGCATGTCGGCATCCTGCCCATGAACGGCCTCGCGCGCATCACCACAAGCGGTCTGGAGTGGGACGTGGCCGACTGGGAGACGTCCTTTGCCGGGTCCATGAGCACCAGCAATCACGTGCTCCCGGAAACAACCCACGTCGAGGTTGAGACAGACAACGCGGTGCTGTTCACGATAGCGCTGCAGCCCGTGTCGGCCTCAGACAGCGCGTTACCGGCTGGACACGTGTAGCGCATGTACGGATGTAGGCTGATGGGAAACTAGAAGACGTCGGAACAA
The DNA here is from genome assembly GCA_038407185.1 of Chalaropsis ovoidea. Classification (NCBI taxonomy): domain Eukaryota; kingdom Fungi; phylum Ascomycota; class Sordariomycetes; order Microascales; family Ceratocystidaceae; genus Chalaropsis; species Chalaropsis ovoidea. The sequence goes on from JAXHKQ010000596.1 coordinate 3,328, forward strand.
GAAATAGAACAATTCAATATAAATCGCGGACTGCCGCGGAAGCCGCTCCGGCTAGTACGCATGGCAAACGACACGCCTCAAACGCCGCGCTGAATGAAAGCCAGTGGACCTCGGCAGAAAGCAGATGGGAATCAGACAGACAGACCCGTAAACCAGTAGAAAGCAGAACAGGAGAAAGAGAAGGAGAAGGAGAAAGGAACATGAACAGAGAGCAAGCCACGCCGACCTCGGCCTCGGGCCTGGCCTCGGGCCTGGCCTCGGGCCTGGCCTCGGGCCCGGCTACCGCAGGAAATGCAGCACCAGCCAACAAAACGCAAAAAACACCAGCACGCCAGCCCAGAAGATCCACTTGTCTTCACGGGCCCTGCGCTCGACCATGCGGATAGTATCGCCGGAGATGCCGAGCGTGTTGGCCACCGAGTACAGCCGCTTCTGCGTATTCTTCATCATCTCGCGCTGCGAGTTGAGGTCGGTCAGCACCGCCTGCCCGCGCGCAATGTAGTCGTCCAGCGCCGAGTTGGTGTTCTGGAAGAAGCCCTGCTCGCGCAGCGCGTGGTTCTCACGCACCGCGTCGCCGCTGCCGAACGAGTACCCGCCGAGCGGCGGCGGCGCCGCCGCCGATGCCGCGCTGAGCGACGAGTTGCGCGCATGTACGCCGGCGCTTGGAGCGCCAATACCGAAGCCACCGCCGCCGCCGCCACCGCCGCCCGCCCCGACGCCCGCATACGGATTCTCCGGCGTCGTGCTGGTAGCGTACGGCCGGCGGCCGAGCAAGTCTGCACGGTTCGCCTGGTGGGCGGCGTCCTCGCGGTGCTTCTTGACGCCGTCGACGCGGGCGCGGAAGTCGGCCAGGTCATCGCGGAAGCGCTTGACGCGCTCGGCGGCCTCGTCCTTCTTCTTGGCCACGAGCTCCTGCCGCGCCAGCGCCTGGTAGTCTTCGATGGCCTTGGTGAAGGTGGCCAGCGACGCCGACACGTTGCCCACGTCGCCCGGCGTCACGGCCGCGCCGCTGCCCAGCGCCTCGTTGATGCGGTCCAGGTCCGCGCGGATGGCGCGGCTCTGCCGCAGTGCCGTGTTGTACAGGACGTTCTGCCGGCCCCCAGACAAGACGCGTTAGCCCGTGTGCTGCGAGGACACGCTTGCATGCATATATGCAGATTTGTAGCTAGCGCTGGAGCTAGAGCTAGAGAGCTATGGGCACTTACCATAATGATTGCTGGTCACGCTCCGAGAGCCTCACTTATCAATGGCACGAGCAGTGTAAGGCGGTGTTCGGTTTGCGGTTAAAAATGCGCCGTCATTGCCTGTAGCTTCTGGCGTCGAGGAGGCTGGCTCGTGATAGTGTGTGTGTTCAGCATGTGACACATAGAGACGTGGATGGCTAGGGGCTGGAGATTGGGCTATCTGGCATCAAAGCCGGCAGAATAGCTGCTCACCGCCTTTGCCGTCATCAGATGGCGAGTTAGGGTTTGTTAGGGTTGTTGCCGAGACGGGCCTCGACTTACACAGGACGGTGACCACAGCAGCCCGGCAGTCTGAGCTACACTTGAGTGTTCCCACATGTTACCATGATATATGATTCACGCAGACTTGTGGCATCTCTGGCTCAAGGCAGCCTTGTGCCGAAAACAGCGCGCTAGGGTCCTCTCGGCGCCGATTTCGGCAACGGCGAGAGCGCCGGCCGATTGGTAGGACGACGAGGATAAGACGTGTAAATATAAATTCTCGACTCTGCACATGGCCGAGTTGATTTTTGCTTGTTGAAGCTGTTTCATTCATTAGCTACAGTGCTACAGAGCCCACCCTGTGGAAACGTCTGTCTAGAAAGCCTGCATATTGTGCCTTGGCCGCCATGCGGGATCCATCACATGAGTCCGACGCTGCTACACCCGCTCCACGTCCGCGTCCACACAGCCATGCGAGCAGCATCTGCACGACATCCACAGCGGCCGAGGCCGAAGCAGACCCGGAGAACGGCGCATCCCCGGCGAGCTCCGCAGCGGGCGACGGCGCCGCGCCGGCGTTCAGCATCTACAGTACATGGCAGAAGCGGGCCATCGTGCTCGCCGCGTCGCTGGCAGCCTTCTTCTCGCCCATGACGCAGCAGATCTACTTCCCAGCGCTGCCGACGCTGGCGCACACGTTTGCCGTGTCCGACAGCGCCATCAACCTGACCGTGACCAGCTACATGGTGTTCCAGGGCCTGACGCCCATGTTCCTGGGCAGCTTCGCCGACCGCGCGGGCCGCCGGCCGGCCTACCTCGTGTGCTTCGCCGTGTACATCGCGGCCAACATCGCGCTGGCGCGCGCGACCAGCTACGGCGCTCTGCTCGGCCTGCGCTGCCTGCAGGCCGCCGGCAGCAGCACGACGGTGGCGCTGGCCTTCGCCGTGGTCGCCGACGTGGTCACGTCGGCCGAGCGCGGCGCCTACATCGGCTTCACGGCCGTGCCCGTAGTGCTGGCGCCCGCGCTGGGGCCTGTCATCGGCGGCGTGCTGTCCCAGTATCTCGGCTGGCGCTGGATCTTCTGGTACCTGGCCATCTTCGCTGCCGCCGTCATGCTGGCCCTGTTCCTCTTCCTCCCCGAAACGTGCCGCCCGCTGGTCGGCGACGGGTCCACGCCGCCGCCGCGTCTCAACCGCACGGGCTACGCCCTGCTGAAAGAATGGTGGCGCGGCCGGCGCCGGAAGACCCAGCCCGACAGCGACGCCGCTGCCGCCGCCGCACAGCCAGCGCCGCGCGCAAAGCTGTGCCTGCCCAACCCGCTCCCGTCCATCAAGATGCTCTTCGAGAAGGAGCTGGGGCTGCTGCTGCTCAGCAGCAGCCTAGTGTTCTCCGGCTTCTACTCGGTGTCGTCGGCGCTGCCGTCGCTGTTCCGGGCAACATACCAGCTCAGCGACGTGCAGATCGGGCTGATGTTCCTGCCGCTAGCCGGCGGGTCCATCGGCGCCGCAGCGCTGGTCGGCCCGCTGATGAACTGGAACTACCGACGGCACAGGGCGCGGCTCGACGGCGGCGGCTCGGCGGCGGCGGCGGCGTTCGACCGCCGCACGCAGCACGACCTGGCGCACTTCCCCATCGAGCGCGTGCGCCTGCACGTCGGCCTGCCGCTGCTGTTCGTGGCGTCCGCGGCCATCGTGGGCTGGGGCTGGGCCGTGCACGCGCACGCGCACATCGCGGTGCCGTGCGTGCTCATGTTCGTGCTCGGCGTCGCCATGGTCGGCTACAACAACACGTCCAATGCGCTAATTGTCGACATCGCCCGCACGCGCGCTGCCGCGGCCACCGCTGCGAATAACCTCGCGCGCTGCCTCGTCGGCGCCGGCGCCAGCGCTGCTGTCGTCCCGCTCGTCAGGGCTGTCGGCGCTAACTGGGCGTTTACGCTCATCGGGCTGGTCTATCTGGCGGCTGTGCCCTTGTTGCTGGTCATTATGAAGCACGGCATGCGGTGGAGGGCAGAGGCGGAAGAGAAGCGGCGGGTGCGGGAAAAGGACGGGGACCGGGGAGGGCGGAGCGACGAAGAGGAGCGGAGCGACAGAGACGGGCGGAGTGACAGAGACGGGACTGATACAGTGCAGCAATAGATCAAACTCAATTCATGTGAAGCGCCCCAACGCAGCGAGCGCGGAAACTAATAGAGCAAGCATCAAGATGCAGATGACAAAGAAATTACACACACACAAAGGACCGAGAAAAACAGACGACAGACAAACAACAACGCAAAGAGAGCAGCAACCGGGCAAATAAGACAAAAACACGGTGGAAAAAATAAGCCAAATTAAAGCTCCGGCTTGTGATGCCCAACACCAACGCTTCGTACCAGAAAAACAAGGAGACGAGAGAGAAAGAAAGAAAGCAAGATGAACAAAGCCCGCGCCAAGCAAAGAAAAAGAAAATATAGCAACACCGACAGAGGCAGAAAAGAAACATGATCAGCAGTCTACATTAGAGAATGATACATGATGATGGTGATGATGATGGCAACAGCATCAAGAAAGAAAGAAGGAAAAGAAAGACGGGGAAACGCAAAACGTCCTTGATCTCGTTTTGGTAGTCGACAGACCAAGCAAGCACCAGCAAAAACAAACAAGAGGACAATCGTAAACAAAGCAGACGGGCGTGGGGGTGATCGCCGCGCAAGGAGGAGGGCCGGCGGTTCCGACAGGAAGAAAACAGGGTAGACCAAAGAAACAAACAAACGAACCGGCAGAGAAGCAAGCGCTTCAGTCAACAGGTCAGGCAGGCCACAGCCGTCTAGACACCGCCGCCCATCAGCGCAGCCAGGTCGTCAAGCTCGAGCAGCTGCTTCTCAAACGCAGCACACAGCTCGGCCGACGTCATATCCATGCTGGCCGAAGCGGGGTTCGGTGCCGGCGGCTCCGACTTGACCTCGGGGTTGGGCGTCGGCTGGCGCTCGCCGTTGGACTCGGGGTTGGGCGTGGGCGAGCTGCCGCGGCCGGGCGTGGGCACGCCACTAGTACCACCGTTGATGGTGGCAATGCCGCCCGTGCGGCGCATGGGGGGCTCGCTGTCACCGCGCGCCGTGTCCGAGTTGACAGCCTGGCTCTGGTCGTAGTCCATGGCATCGGGGTTGGTGTCGGCGTTGGAAGCAGCGTCATCCTTAACTGACGGTGAGTTGCACTGGATGTGGGGGACGGTGAGGTTGGTGGAGCCACCGGTGGCGCCAGCACTGGCGCTGCGAGCAGCGGCAGCAGCGTCGTTGTTGAGCACGCGCTGCATGACAGCCAGATGGCGCGACCACGACGAAATCAGCGGCCAGATCTCGACGCTAGTGTCCATGAGGTGCAGACCATCCTTGACAATGGTAGCAGCGGTCTCGACGGCGCTGGGGGGAGTGAGGCCCTTGAGAGACAGGTAGGCCACGGTGGAGCTGGCGGTGAATGTGGCAAACAGCATGAAGATGGGGAAGTTCAGCAGAGAGTCCTTTTCGGCGCTCAGTTCCAGGGCCATCAGCATGGAGGTGATGGTGTGGCATGAAGTCATCAAGCGGTCGATGATGTCGTGGCACTGGGGCATCTTGCGCCAGTTGTCAATGCCCAGAGAGACGTACTGGAGCAGGCGGCGGCGGTGGATGAAGATGGTGGCGCAGTGCAAGATGCAGTGGATCATGGCATAGGTCGTTCCAGAGCCCATGGTGATGTGCAGGCCGATCTGGCCGGGCTTATCGACGTACTGCATAGGTAGCGAAGCGCGCAACCGATCAACCTCGCCCATCAGCGAGTAGAGATCATCCTCGTTGAAGTTAGACACGGAGGAGAGCGTGAGGCAGTGCACGACATTGCGCCATATGCGGGTGGCCAGGACAATGTGGCCAAACTCGCCAATGTCGTCGGTGGGCGCACCGGCAGGCATGCCAACGGGGTCCTCCAGGGCAATAGTCTTGACGTAGACGGCGTTGCCAAAGGCGTAGTTGACGTCGGTGCAGGGCAGGGCCACACCGACAATGTCGGCGGCAGAGAGGGCGGGGTAGCGGCCGGGTGTGCTGGACAGGATGCAGTCCAGGACATAGACGAGCCACAAGGTGCGACGGAAGGATTCATCGCGGAGGAAGCGGTCGCCGTCAGGCTGGTGTTGGTGGCTGTTGAGGATGCGGTACATTTGAAGCATGCGCGCAGCCTGGCCCAGGTAGATGTAGGCGCGAACGGCGTTACGAGAGCCCCACTCGTGGATAACCACCAGACACATGGCCTGGATATCAGCCAGCGAAGGGCTGTCCATGGTCTCGTTGATGCGAGCGATGGCCTTTTGGGCAAAGTGCTCGGCGGCACCGGTAGCTCCGAGGGAGCCGCCGTACCGTCTGATCAGAGCAGAGGAAGAGCTGGGGTCATGTTAGCAGAGTGCACAGACACAAGCGGAATCCGGCGGCGAACAGCAACAGGCCTGACCACACCCCCGCGGCCCAGTCACGCAACTCCGGCGCCAAATCGGGCGAAAAGCGGACTGAGCAGGCAAGAGGATCGGAAATCAGCAGCGCTGACACAGGAGAAAAGTGGAGCCGTCGAAACATGCCAAGGAAAGGAAGTAATGAGGCCAGCGCAGAACACAAGACATGGGATTGAGGGCCAGGAGGCATCCAACCAATCGGGAGTGCGGTGGGGTGATTTGCCGGGCTGTGGACAATGTGATCCGTGGGCCAATACTGACGGCAAATACTGACGATGCGGGAAATGACGCGGCCGGTAGAAACAGCACGTGGGAGGCAGGGCAGTCAAGGAAAGAAAAAATAAAAAGATAAAAAAGACGTACCGGGCGGCGCAGCTCATCATGCCGTAGGCAATGGACAGATCAGTGCTGTAGTTTTTGATTTGCTGGACAAACGAGGGCTTGTGGAAGACAATGTTGGCCGGGAAGGCCCTAGACACGACTCGCTCACATTCGGCGGCAAACTCGGGTCCAAGCCTAGACGGGGGAGACAGTTAGCAGTGTAAGACAAGAGTGGGAAAAGAAAAGAAAAAAAAGAAAAAAAAGAAATGTGCTGCACCCGGAACAAGGCCTTGCTCGCTCGCTTCGCTGCTGCGTCTTTTCACGCCGTACAAAAAGAAAAGCGGCAAGGCGAACGAGCAGGCGATGGATGAGCTGTATCCCGGACAATAGAGTGGTACTGAAGCGCCAGGCAATGGCAATGTCTGGCACGGCACATACGGACGGAACAATACGCCCAAACACACGACACGACCCGACCCCCCAAAGGACGGCTGCGTGTTAACCGAGAAGGAGGGAAAAAAAAAAGGGGGGGCACAGGGCAGACAGGGAGCGAGCTGGCTAGCGCATGGAAGGCGCCTGTGGCAATCCGGAGGGCATGCGCGCAGCGATGGCGAGCCAATCAGACGGCCGAAAGCGCCGAAAAAAAGGGCAAATGCCAGGCCTGGTCGGCGTGACTAGAGAGGGAATGATGACGCGCCAAGTCCCCGTGGCTGGCCCTTGCACTCGCTGGAGTGGGTGGAGGAGAGTGTGGTGTGGTATGTGTGGTGTGGGTGCTGTGTGTGGTGTGGGTGTGGTGTGTTGCGCTGTGCTGAGCTGTCCTGTGCTGCGTGGTTGTGAAGCGGGAGGTGTCCTGAGGTCGGACTTCCTCCAGACAAAAGCAGCGTCATGCCACAGGCCGGAAACTGACTGTGCTGCTTCTGCCCTGCGTGTGTGATGGTTGCATTGACTTTGCATGCTTGTGCTTCTCGTCTTCTTTTTTTTTCTGGAGACTGTGCCAGGTTGGAGGCGGCTGCTACGGCTGCGCCTCCTTCTTTGCGTTCCTGAGCGGGCGGCGGTCAAGTGGGTGCAGCGCAGCGCAGGCAGTTCAGTTCAGTCAGGCCAAGACGGATTTGCACCGGGTGTGTGTTGCGTGGCTCTTTGGGCGTCATCCTCTTTTTCGTGCTCCTGGCCGTCCGTGGCCGACCAGTCCACTCACGTCCAGTCTGGCAGCAAAGGCAAGGTGCGAGGAGGCCAAGGACCGTCGGAGACAAGGATGGGCCCAGCGGCTCCGCTCAAAAAGCCAAAAAGGACCAATGTGGAAATGGTTGATATGGCACGGCAGGGGGCAGGACAGGGAACAGCCAAGCGAGACGAAAAAGAATGAGGAGTGACAAGGGTGTCGGGGTCGGTAAAGTGCGAGCGCAATTGTTGGGTTTCCATGCGGGAAAGGGCAGGGCGAAACAAGGCGACTGGCGACCAGACTAGACCAGGGCAGCGCAGTGTTTTTCATGTTGTGATGGGCGGCGCAGGCAGTCGGGACCGGGAATTTGTGGGGCCACAGAGTGGAGGGGAAAATGCGGGAGTAGCAGCGAAGCAGAGGGGGGAGGGGGGAGGGGGGAGCAGAAGAAATAGGGGCACAAGGAAAAGAGGGGAGAGAGGAGAAGAGAGGGGAGGGAAAAGGAGACGGAAGGAGAGGGAGGG
>JAXHKQ010000597.1:0-11220 GCA_038407185.1 Chalaropsis ovoidea
CACATGCACATGCACATGTACATACATATACCATGTACGCAGACAAGCCTTGCCGTCCGTTAACGTGTTTCCAGTGTTGATGCAGTGAGTGCTTGATCCAGCACGCCTTCTCTTGACTCTGGGACTTGTCTTCTTTTTTCTTTTCCCTTGACTTTTATACCGGCAGGCCGTATAGAACAACATCTCGTCGTTGTTTCTTCTCCTTTTTTTTCTCTTTACTTCTGGCCATGGACCACATCCTGTTCGACCATCTGCTGGAGGAGTGCGTCGAGGTGGACGAAAAAACGCAGTATCTCGAAATCTTCAACTACAAGGCAAGTCAGCAGCGGTACTTTTCACGCGTTGTCTAATACATGGCGGTCCTTTTTCTTTTGTTCTCTTTTTTCGTTTCTGGCTGGCCGGCTTCTGGCCTTGTCTCGCCTTGAACCCCAGATCAAGCTAGGCAAAAAAAGAAACGTGGGCGCATGTGCAATGGTGGTGGTGGTGGTGGTGGCTGTGGCTGTGACTGGCTTCACTAGCCTGCCCACCATCCCACTTGCAAGCTATGATCTGGGGCGTGCGTGTGTGTGTGTGCGTGTGCATGTGTGTGCCTGTCTGTCTGTCTATCTGTGTGTGTGCGTGTGCCTGTGCGTGCGTGCGTGGGCGTACAGGGCGTGCTGGCGAGACAAAGCCTGGGCGGCCAGCCACGAGAGCGAAAGATGACGGACGCAGTGCCAGGAATGCCCTCCTTATCGTCTGAACTTGCTGGAATTGGAAACTAACACACTCTGTGCTGCAGACCGGCTCAACGAGGAAAACACACCCGCTGTCACAGGAAGACCTGCACAGCTTTTTATGGCGCGAGGTGAGTCTGGAAATGGGAGGAGATATTCGCTTGCTGCAGTGCAGTGTCGCCCTCTGACGTCAGCAATCGTTTACCGGCACAAACCAAAGAGCCCCGGCTCAGTGTAGCCTAGACGGAGGGGGGCTAAGTACTGGGAAGCCAGAGCTCGCTTTTGTGGGCTCTCCGTATAGGTCTTAGTTTCACCACCACCGGTCTTAGTGGTCTTAGTGAGAGACAAACGAAAGGACAGACACTGACTGACTTGCTATCCAGGGCGCCTTTGACCCCCGGGACAACCTCTCGCGGGAGCACAAAGGAGAAAGGCCATTGAGTGGCTTGCGGCTTGTGTGAGTTGGTTGTCTTGCTTCTGCCACCACACCTCTCAGTGTCTTGCTAACCCACACGTAGCATGCAAAACAACTGTCGCGATGCAAACACCTTCAAGTCACATCACATCTCGTTGAAGCGCGCTGAGTACAAGGACATGATGAAGGCCTTCAAGCTGCCCCTGCGTGCCTTGGAGGGCACTTGCACCGTTGGGCCCTTCTTCTGGGCCGGAATGGAGGGCCGGGGAGCCAACCGCTGTTTCCGTACGTCATCACGCCCTCCCCTCTCCTCTCCCACGCTGTGCCGTCCCACACCCCGAACTAACCGGCCCGCCGCTGCTCCCTCTCGGCAGAAATCATGTGCCGCAAATCAGACGTCCTGAAAAAGGGCAAAACCCGCGGCTGGGAGCTCATGCTGTCGTACAACCTCTCCACGCACATCACATCCGGCTACCTCAAGACCACGCCGTCCGCCAAGCCCGAGCAGATCTTGAAGCTGGTGATGGCCGAGTCCACCGCCACGTCGCTGGCCCACCCCTTTGTGCTGCCCATGCTGATCGTCTCGCTCAACGAGCTGTCGTCGGAAAACGATGACCGCCAGCGCCAGGCGCGCGAGCTGCTGCGCCAACTGGAAAACGCCATTGCCGGCCGCGAGGACGCCGACATCAAGGCCGACCACGTCAAGGATGGCCGGTTCCTGATTCTCGAACAGATCAACCGTGACCTGTACGAGTGTGTGTGCAAGGTGCTGTGGAAGCGGCCGCGCGCGTACCTGAGCATGCTGGCCGAGGTCGACAGCGGGCTGAAGAAATGGTGGCTGGCCGTTGAGCCCGAGGTCAGGGAAGATGAGAACGTGATGGATTTGCAGGAGAGCATGCTGTCCAAGGTCAACTTCCACGCCGTCAAGTTGCGCGGCATCGACAGCTATGCGGCCACGTCGCTCGAAAGGCTGCGCGTACAGCGAGAATCAGTGAGTCACCGTCTGCTTCTTGTTCTGGCAGGATCCCTCCCCTCTTTCCGTATTCTGCTTTACCTCAGCCTCGCCGATGACTAATACTCGCCAACTGTACCGTGGCCTTCTCTAGCTGTACAACATCATTGCCCAGCGCGAGAGCAAACTCAACCTCGTCATGGCGCGCGAGCAAAAGATCATTGCCAATGCCTCCAAACGAGACGGTACGACCATGAAGACGCTTTCCATCCTGGGTGCCATATTCCTGCCAGGCACCTATCTTGCCTCTGTCTTCAGCATGACCTTCTTCAACTTCCAGGACACCACTGTGCCCAAAGTGTCCAAAGACGTGTGGATGTACTTCGCCATCACAATCCCCGTCACCATCGCCGTTGTCACCGCGTGGTTCGTGTTCGAGGCGCGCCGCAAGAGAGACCACCAGAGGCAGGAGGAGCAGGTCAACGACGAGTGGGATCAGATGGAGCACACCATCATGGAGCAGATGCGCAGCAAGACCATCAAGCACCAGCAGACGACGCTGCCGAGCGTGCCTACGTGGAGACAGGGCGAGCGGCCTGTGGACGTCGAGAGACAAGAGGACGTCGAGACATCATCTTTGCAGGCGAGGATGGAGAAGCTGATGGGGCAGATTGCCGTGTAATGGAGCCGGGGGGGGGGGGGGGGGGGTGTGTGGGGTGGAGGTCGTGTGGATGGGGGGGGGTGGGGGGTGGGGGGTGCTTACGAATTCACGACTTTCCTTTCTGTTACATAGCCGCCATTCCGACTGTGGCTAATTCTCAATTTTAAATACTAAGCAAGAAACAAGAAACAAACCAAAACACTCCTTGGTTCTATATCCGAATCCTCCCGTTCCCGGAGTCGCCTCCGCCGCTTCCACCTCCCCCGAACAGCCTCAGGATTCCAGATCCGTCGCCTTGCCGACCTGATCCCTCCTCTGCGCCCCACGCCGGCCGCACATTATCTCCAATATCCTGCAACCACCGCGGCGTATCGATAGTGTCTATCGTATTCTTCATGCGATGGCCAAGCAGCTGGAAGAAATTCCCACCCTCTGCAGCCGCCTCTTCTGCAGCTGCGCGTCTCTCCCGCTGCGCTGCAGACGTCGTCCCGCCGCCGCCGCTGCGACCAAGGGCACGGGCCGCCCCGCGGGCCCCGCTGTCGCCTGCTGCAGGCACCGAGAGCACAGGCCCGTTTGACAGGCGGGCATTGAGCCGGTCGATGGCTTCGGCGTGGCGCGCAGCGAGCGAGTTTCCGCCAAGATCACGCTCAATGAGGTCTCGGCCCTCGCGCCACGCACCACTGCCGTAGCCGCTGCCTCGGCCGTCCATTTCGTCGTCGGAGTCGTCGGCGTCGTCAAGCATGTTCCATTCGAAGCCGAGCGCCCGCCGGACCCGGCCGTAGAGGCCAAACAGCGTAGCAAACACCGGCAGCAACACGAGGGCGGGGAAGATGAGATTGAAGCCGCGCCCCAGGGCAGTGAAGTCGACATATTTGCCGAGGAAGGAGTGGAACACGGTATCCTCGTACTCGGGCGAAACGAAGGTTAGGAAATTGTAAGAAAGCGGGACACTCAGTTTAGCGACCTGCCCAGCGTACCAAAAGGCACTCTCGTGCGCTGTGTTGCGTCGGACAAGAGCCCGGCCTCGCCACACCTTGACTTCGGAAATGGACGCGAATACGGCAATGCACATGTACAGCAGCCAGCAGGCAGCTATGACTTGCCCGCCAAATCCTACCTGCCCCTTGTTTGAATCACTGCTTTGAGTCCAGTGATGCACAACTGAGAGCCGGACAACAGATAGCTTTGGAAAGGCCGTCTTAACAAGCTCGGACCAAATGATGCAGACAGAAGCGACGGATAAAATGCCTCCTAGAAGAATCCGCAACGCTGGCATGACTTGAACGTGGACAAGATAACGAGCATAGGGTGTCAAAAAGACGATGCGCTCCCAGAAGGGTGCGTCAGGGGATGGCGCGCCAAAGTCGAGCTTCTTTGATGCCTTGGAGTCGAGCAAAGTCTGGAGATGTCCCGCCTCGCATACGAGCTGCTGCCACTCCTTGGAAAATCGTGTCCGCGCGTGTCTGGCGCGCATGAGCTGACGCGTGATATCCGCCATGTATTGCTCCGTGATTATGGTTGGCAGTGAGCGGCTCGTGGCATCGGTTCCCAGGCTAGCCCTGGTATCAGAGCGCGCAATAGCGCTCTCGGTCATGGCTACAATGTCAACCAGCTCATCGATCCACTCGGCAAAGTTGCGTGCACTGCTGCCTTTGCGACGGGCGAGCTCTCCGATCGAGGCTTCGATGTCTTCGAGGGCCAATCTGGCATCGTCGAGCTTTTCATGAAGGCGGGGTGCGTGTATTTGCAGGCGGCGCAGGCGATTACTTAGATTGGCGTTCTGGAAGAGCTTGCGCGGGATCGAAACCAGGCCGTGGCCCATGAGGTAGATGGCAAAGAGCAGACCCCAGCAGTAGGACAGGGCCATGATGGTGGTTTTCAGAGAGGCCATGGTGAAGCCGTAGCTGAAGATCAGATATACGAGGCCAACCAGCGAGGAGCCAATGACCATGGCGTGGAATTGCGCATTTTGGCGGAGGGAGTAGATGAGGCGGTCGTAGGGTTCGCGGAAGCCGGAGTCGGCATATTCGCCAAGGACGGGGAGGATGAACCTGAGCTGTTAGCGGGAGGGCAAGTAACGAGAGAGGAGAGCAGAGACAGAGAGTCGAGGACACGGAAAGTTGGAATAGCACGCAAACATACCAGGTCAGGCAAAAGGTCAGCCAGTAGGTGATGCGCCACCACACAAGCAGTAGCCGCTGTGGGAGCCAGATACCCCGCGACGCCACATCTCCCGCCAAGGAGCTTGTGGAGAGGTCAATGGGGACCAGCAGAACGATGCCCGCAGGCAGGAAAAGAGCGAGAAATATAGGCACTACATAGAAGCTGGGAGTTTGCCGCAGCGGAAGATAATATCGCAGTGTCAGAAGCACGACCAGTGAGATTACTGCCAATGCGAGGGCTGACAAGACCTCGGACAGCACCAAGTTCGCCATGTTCTCCGCACAACGGGACGCCGGTTGAGTGCCAGAGACGAGCAGGACGTCTCCGAAATGATGTAAATGATTGTAAAAGGACACGGAATTACAGTCTGTCCGCGGGCGACATTATCGAGGTGGTGGGCGAAAGATGCAGCCGTCGAGGGCGCTGTAGAAGTGGCGCTGTACAACTGAAAATAAGTATAATCACGAGAATAATATGATTAGTCAGGTTGACTTTCGATGGCGGCTCTCTCGTCGTTGTCGTCGTTGTTGTCGTCGTGCTTTTTGGATAGCTGAGCTTGAGTGAGTGAAATGAAGACGAGAAAATAATTACGAAGCACTGCACTGCCATCTTCGTTTGTCGCATCAGACGCAGCTTCCAAATACGTCATGAAATATGGACGCCACACTGTGGTTAGTTCAGCCACCGTCACATCCTCAAAGTGTGGCGCACATCAGCGCAGTGCGAGACGCGTCTCAAAAAAAAAGTATCGCGACTCGCAGCTTTAGCTTTACAGACCGTGTTTGCATTTGCGTTTGTGCTGCTGTGGCAAACTATTCACACATAATCTGCTTGACACGGCCGAATTTTGGATCAGCCGGCTACACAGCATTTCTTGTGACAAAAAAGCCTCTTTATGCAACCTTGAGCGAATAGTCTCCTCCACCATATCAACGGCCACTGAAGCTTCACTGTAGGGTGTCCGACAGCAGCAGCCTCAACTCAGCCTCTTCTGTTCTTCGCCATATCCTCAAAGACCTCTATTTGGCCGATCAACACGCGATCTAACAAAAATGGGCGAGATTCTCACTGATGAGTGTAAGCCCCTCCAAATCCCACCACCATACCCATCTTCACATGCTAATATTTCGTCTTCGTTCCAGGGTCAACCAACTCGACCGAGGCCACCACCATCAGCCTGACACGCATATCGCCCAATGGCTCCGGACATGAACTCAGCCATGTAGCCAGCTTCAAGCCCACCTACACCCACCAGCTGTTCGGCGATCACGAGCAAATATTCGGCTACAAGGGTCTCAAGATGAACATCCAAGTCCTGGACCACTGCCCGCGAACGCGCATCTCCATCAAGCACGACGCGAAGCTCCCAAAGCGAGGCGACATCCAGCCTGACGACGTTGAAGACATCTGGCGAGAGGTTCTAGACGAGGGTGAGTCGCGGCCCATAAGCGGCAGCTTTGGCTGCTGTTATTCCATGTCTGCTGCTAACCGTCCCATACAGATGCTTTTGTCGACAAAAAGACCTTCTCCAAAACAGCCGAGACTGTCCGGCAGCAGACGCCTGCCGGTGAACTCTACCACTCCGAGAGACTATCGCCAAATTCCAACTACGAGGTCTGGCACGGTCGCCTGAGCACCCGCGCAATCTACGATAGCTTCAGCGCCATAGACTTCCTCAGCCCTCTCCTCATCGACGGCGGCTCAACCATCACTGAAAGCCCGGATTTGCCGACAAACAACAACTGGCGAATATTCTCTGTTTACCGCAAGGACGAGTCTACCAAGGACAGGCATAGTCTCGTGGGCTACGCCACGGTCTACACACTGTACCATTTCTCCCCCGACTACAAGCCTTCTTATACGGCCGACGCAGCCAAGGTCGCCGCCAGCAAGGACGTCAAGTCCGCGATCGACGAGCCGTGCACTCGCAGAATCGCCCAGTTCGTGGTCCTCCCGCCCTTCCAGAATCAGGGAATCGGGCAGCTTCTCTATTCCGCCATCTTCAACCACTACTACAGTGACCCGAGCACTAAGCGACTCATTGTTGAATCGCCCAGCAACGACTTTGACGACCTTCGCGATGTTTCCGACTTGGTGTTCCTTCGCGACCTTGAAAAATGCAACGGCATCAAGATCGATACCAGCTACAACCCCCCGAAGATGTCTTCCAAAAAGGGCAAGGCTCCTGAAACTCCCGGCAAGCCAAGCTTTGAAAAGTCGCGCATGCTGGACATGGACCTGCTCAACGAGCTGCAGCGGGATATGAAGGTGCCGCCTCGCCAGTTCCAGCGCATTATCGAGATCCACCTCATGTCGAAGCTGCCGCGCACTGTGCGGCCCAGTATCGAGCCTATCAGTGCCAAGTCTACGGCTGCTGACCTGCACCACTACCGTCTGTGGTCGCTGCTCGTCAAAGAGCGCCTTGTACGCCAACACGGAGATGCTTTGACTGAGCTAGAACACGACGAGCGCGTTTTGCGCCTAAACGAGACGCTGCAAAGCATCAGTCTAGACTACGCACGTCTATTGAGCAAGGTAGAGCGCGCCGAGGCTCGCGCCAAGGCCGCGGAAACGGCAGAGAGCACAGAGAACCGCAAGGAGAAGAGAAAGTTGGACAATGCTAGCAATGCGGCGGGCGAGGTTTCTACGGATACGAAGCGGCGTAAGGTTCTTGAGCCAGTCTCGCAAAAGGAATCAGCAGCAGAGGCTGGAGCAGAAAAGAGTGGCCAGAACATAATTGTCCCTACGCAAGCGGAGGACGCATCTGCTGAAGAGGCCCCCGAAGCGAGCGCGTCCAAGTAGCTTGGAGTAAAGAGGCGTGGCCCATATACGCCCGGTGTCTGACGAGAAAAATGTATTCCCATTTCTTTTTGCTTCAAATAGAAAGTCTTTTAATCTTCCATGGCAGGCATGGAGCAATGCCGCTGAAATACAAAATAGCGTTTTATCAACACCCCCATGTTCACCTGTCCCCCGTTCTAGCGGCGAGGGCCGTTAACGTTCTTTGCGCCCTGGCCCAGCTGGCTAGCTACAACAGTCGCCTCTCTAACAGCACGGCCCACGGAGCCGCGAACGGCCGCCTCTTCCAACACCATCAGGCCACCAATGGTGCAGCCGCCGGGCGTGCTGACCTTGTTCCGAAGCACGGCCGGGTGCTCGCCCTGCAGAATCAGCGACGCCGCGCCGCGCATGGCCTGCGCCGCCATCTTCTGCGCCTCGGCGCACGGCAGGCCCATGGCCACAGCGCCATCGGCAGCGGCCTCGCACACCAGCGCGAAGAAAGCCGGGCCCGAGCCGCACAGCGACGTGCACACGTCCATGTAGCTGGGCGCCAGGTGCGACACCTGGCCAATCTGCTCAAACACCCACGTCACCAGCGCCTGCTGCGCGGCCGGCAGCGGCGGCGTCACCGTCTGGATCACTGTCATGCCCTCGCGGATCAGCGACGCCGTGTTGGGCATCGCGCGCACCACGCGCACGGCGTCGGCCGGCACGGCATCGCCGTAGATTATGCCGGTGATGTCCTCGGCCGTCACGCCGGCCAGAATGCTGATCAGCAGCTTGCCGGCCAGCGCCTCGCGCATGCCGTCCACCGACAGGATGTCCTTGACCATCCACGGCTTGCAGCCCAGCAGGACCACGTCAGCCTGCGTCACGGCAGCCACGTTCTGGTCGGCCACAACGCTCAGGCGGGACGAGTATGCCGACAGAGCGCTAGTGACGCGCGCCACGGACTCGGGCCGCTTGACACAGGCAATGAAGCGCGTGGGGAGCTGCGCCGGAAGGTTGGAAGGCGGCGTAGCCATGGATTCGATCTCAGTCAGAGAAGCGAGGATGCCACCAACAATGGCCACGCCCATGGTGCCTGTGATTAGGGTTAGCTGCAGGGTTCGTCAGAGGTCTTGGCTGGACAGGCATACATACCGCAGCCCAGGGCGGCCATCGTAATCTCGGAAGAAGCCATGATATTCGTGTGGTGGTGGTGTGGTGGTGTTGCTGGTATAATGAGTCAATTGCTAACAAAAGATTGTCAAGCAAGGCTTATAAGCCGGCGACGTTCTCCGATGCGGAGACGGCGTGAGTGCTAGAATCTCGTCAAGCCGAGCGCGGCAGAAAGATGGCCTGTTTCTCTCACCGCCTGCCAGAGGCTGATCTACTTGGGAAGGTGAGCGGGTGTCAATATGAGAATTCTCCACAGAAAAGAGTACAGTTTAGTTATTAATAGGTGCATATTTGGTGTGAATTTTCGCTTTGACCGACGCAAAGCGGCAGATTTATACAGGGTATTTGCGACTGTAACCCTACGTGGCATCTCTTTGTAGGGTTGATGGATCAAGTTCATACTCTGAATATCAAAAGATCACGACTAGGGAAAGCACACCCACCATCCAACCACCACCATAAGCCCACGAATCCAGCTATTTTTCTGTCTACATCTCAATCTTTATACGAACCATCGCTCTCAGATTGACACGTGCTGGCGTCACATATACACACACATCTCTGCCATGGCCGACCCCTTCGAAGTGCGCGTACGCTTCATTCAGATACTCGCAAATCTCAATGCTTCGAACACGGCGTCACAAAAGGCAGCGCAGTTTCTGCTCAAGCACAGGTCCATGGGTGAAGATCTGCACTCATGCATTATAGAACAAGTGGAAAATGTGAGTACGGTCGTGAATAGTGTATGACTGATGCCAGCTGACACCATGGGACAGCTAAACAACATGAATGTGCGCGCCAACATCATGTGCTTCATCGAAGTTTTCATGGACTTGGTTACAAAGGAACCACAACTCAACGATGCCTCGAGCGACTACCTCACCATGCTGCGACGGGATATTGTGCACATCGTCAAATACGTGGCGCCATGTGATGCCTTGGGCCACGTGAACCTCACCATCACCAAGCTGGTACGCCTCCCCGTCCAAGGCCTCTATAGGCATGCCACGGATATACTGTCTAACACATTCCACAGGTCGTCCAGAACCTGGAGCGCAAGGGCCATCTTCCCAGCGAGATATGTGGTGAACTGCATGATTGGTTCAGTAAACACGACGCCATTCTCCAGGACACAGACCCATTCGATCTGCCCACTGCTAGCAAGAACAAGAAGACGGGCTCGGCACCAACACCCGCATCAGCAGCAGCAGATGCGCCAGGCGCACGGATGGCACGGCGCCAAATCGAACAGCGCCTCGAAGAGGATCGCGAGCGACATAAGCGCCTGCGCGAGAACATCTGGGCGGTGCCGAGCGGGCCTGGCGAGAAGCCGGAGTGGGAGCGCATATGGGAGGACACGAGCGACCTGGGCGAGGACGACTACCGCCTGGCGAGAGAAGAGGCCGACGAGAGGCAAGGCGTGTTGGCGGACTACTGCGGGCATTGGCGGGACAGAATTGCGGCGTGGAAGCCGGAGGACATGGTGACAAGCACGTGAGGGCGGGAGACGATAACCAAGCGAGAAGTTGGGGGCTTCCGTATACGCGGACATAGCTACCCATCTCCCGGAATAGCACAGGCTGTGAGATGTTTGTATATTTTTCATAGTGTTACAGGTAATTTGTACATCAAGGGCGTCTATAGAAGCAAGCCCTCTTGACAACTGGGAGGAAAAAAAAAAAGGATGCGCTTCCTGGCCATACATCATCACACACAGAGACCAGTTGATCCGTAAACCCTCATCAGACGGCTCTTGACTGGCCCCTTTCCTGACATGACCAATGATGCCCGAAAGAGGCTGCTATTGTACATATATTGGCACATGTGTCCATGTCGACTCTCTTCAGCCGCCAAGTTCCAGCAGCCTAGCCTCGGGGAGGAGGAGGGAGAGAAGAAGAGGAAGAGAAGAGGAGGAAGAAGAAGGAGACGAAGAGCAAAAAAAATGAAGGCTGCAAAGAGAATAAAAACATGTTTGTGTGTTTAGACTCTACTCCATGGAGACGGTAGCGCCTAGCTCCTTCATTGCGGCAATGATTTTCTCGGCCTCGTCTTTGGGCACGTTGTCCTTCATGGTTTTGGGGGCGCTCTCGACGAACTTCTTGCTGTCGACGAGACTGAGACCCAGCATGCCCTTGATCTCCTTGATGACCTTGGCCTTGGACGCGGTTTCAAACTTCTCCAGCTTCAGCGTGAACACGCTCTTGGCGGTCGCGGCCGGCGCAGGGGCATCCTCCTCAGCGGCAGCCGCGGGGGCGGCAGCGGGGGCGGCAGCAAAGCCACCGACGGGGAGATCGGGGATGTTCAGGCGAGTCTGTTGGGAGCAGAGGAGAGGATGTTAGCAGGGTGAAGCTCTCGCGGGGGGGGGGGGGGGGGG